>JANIPN010000003.1:26148383-26162530 GCA_027478595.1 Erythroxylum anguifugum
TACCAAAATTGATCTTATGAGTGGTTACCATCAGATTAGAATGAAAATTGGTGATGAATGGAAAACTGCTTTTAAAATAAAACATGGTTTATATGAGTGGCTTGTGATGCCTTTTGGCTTAACTAATGCTCCTAGTACATTTATGCGTTTGATGAATTATATTTTGAGGTCATTTATTGGTAAGTTTGTTGTGGTATATTTTAATGACATATTGATCTACAACAAAAGCATTAATGAGCATCATATTAAGCATCTTAGGCTTGTGTTAGATGCACTTAGGGCAGAAAAGTTATATGCTAAGTTAAAGAAGTATACATTTTGTATGGATCGTGTCATATTTCTTGGTTATGTTGTTTCTTCTAATGGAATTGAGGTGGGCCAAGAAAAGGTCAAGGCAATTAGGGAGTGGTCGAGACCTACAAGTGTTACTTAGGTAAGATCTTTTCACGAACTTGCTAGTTTTTATAAGAGACTTTTGAAGATTTTAGTTTTATTGCAGCTCCATTGACTAAGATTGTTAAAAATGAGGTAGGATTTAAGTGGGAAGAGGCGTAGGAATTTGCTTTTAACACTTTGAAAGAAAAACTTTGTTCTACACCTATTTTGAGTTTACCTTATTTTACTTCTACTTTTGAGATTGAATGTGATGCCTCTGGGATAGGTATTGGTGTTATTTTGTTGCAAGGAAGGTGTCTCATTGCCTATTTTAGTGAGAAGTTGAATGGTGATTAATTGAAGTATTCCACTTATAACAAGGAGTTGTATGCATTCGTAAGAGCTCTGCAAACTTGGCAGCATTATCTATGGCCAAAGGAATTCGTGATTCACACTGCATTGGTAAGAGCTCTACAAACGCTTGTTTTATGCGTGAACACCAGATTAGACGTGAATAAAATTTGAAAGCATTCTTCAAGAGAGAATTCGGATTCTTGCTTATTTTACCTTAAGGATTGATTCAAATTATTAAGTAAGTTCTAACTTGTGGCATTAATTTAATTATTACAATCTTTATATTCTTTGTTACCAATTCCTTGATGTTTTGGGGGTGAAGGGTCTTGTTAGCTTGATTGAATTTAGGTTTGGGAACAATCATTGAAACGGAGGTGATCTAGACATTGATTCTAGGTTGTTGTCGTATCATCTTTGTCATAATGTTGATGATATGATTGATGGGGGGTGAGTATTATATAAGAGTAGTTCATATTGATTGTGAAGAGAATGCTTGTATAGGTGTAATGAGAGAAGATATTGATTAGCTTCATTCTAAGTATTTTCTTGAAGATATAAGAGTCTATCATTAATATGCTTAATGATATAAGAGTGTAAAAAAAAGGGATATGTTGTTGAACTGTAATAATGTTATTTCTCATATAATTAGGAAGAAGTAGAAGCATTAAAGATTCAATTAAGGTGATGCACATCAAAATACATAAAGGCCTAAAGTTTAGGGCTTCTTGCTTTGGTAATATGTTTGTGCTTGATTTGAAGAGAAATATATGTTGTTGTAGGTACTGGAATATGAACCAAATACTTTGATAACATGAAATCAATTACATATATTTCCAAAGACTTGATCCAAAAGATTTTGTCAATAAATGATACAAAAAAGAAACAAATCTAAAGATTTATCGTATGGTATTGAACCATTTCATGCTCCAAAATTATAGCATGTTATGGAATTTGAGCTAATTCGCCCATTTAAAATGAGAAAAAGACTTGAGAGACTCAAAAGGAATAGAAGGAAAAGTGAAGATGAACCAACAAGGAGTACAACCAATACAACATCCGACTACCATAAGACAAATACCCAAATACCTGAAAGACATTCAAGTACTTACCTTATGATAATGGTATGTTGGAGCAAAAGCAAATCCAACTTACACATAGCATCATCTAACATACTCAAAAGTTACTAAATTTTAAAACCATTGATTGCATTCATTCTCAATTCTTACACTAATTCCATCATACAAATATTTACAAAACTTCTTATAGGTTCTAACAAAACTACAAAATAAATGCTACAGCACTTCTGGTGTCAGCTGACATACCTCTAAGCCATAATAAATCCAAAGGGGCCTTTTAGCCTTATCTAAAGCACTAGGTCTCCTGTCTCTTACCTGAAAAACCACATTGTAATTTTTGATGAGTTTTGCGAACTCAATAAGTGAATCATCATTGATGATTTCACCAAATCACATACACACTTCATATATCGCACAATTAGTCATTTTAAACATACAGTTATTATTCAGATACTCGCATAACATGGCATATCATATAGTCATTCAATACAGCTTTGCAAAACATTCATGAATTTCAATCTTATATGAATGCTCTATGCATGAGACTCACATTCGTTCTTATTGTTGTGACCGAGTGTCTATCACAAACTTATACAAATACTGGCCCCATAAGGCTCAGTCAGAACAGAATCACAGAGTATAGCTCTACGTGTAGAATCAGAAATTATGGAGCAAGGCTCTACGTGGAAGCGCTTTATACTGGCAACTCAAGTCACAACGCCTTTATCTGAACATACATTTTATGAAATGCATCAAATACTTATATGTCATATATCACAATCACATATGATGCTCAAACAAAGCTCATAATCATCGGACCTAAGTCCGGCATTCAACTTTCGTTGAGAATCAAATGTCATTCAAAAATTTATATCAAATCAAAGCACTTCCAATACATGCCCAACTATTAAACTCTTCGGACTTCAAGTCCGGAATTCAGAAACAATCCAGTAATATGGAAGTTTAACAAATCAAATTAAATCAAAACAAATCAATCCTAGAAAATCATCTAGGTTGACTCACAAAACACTCCAATATGCTATTGCCTGGATGGTCTGACAATGTCTGTCTAGCGTCCACTTGGCTCCTCTATATCATACAAACCATATTTACAAATATCACACTTTTGCATAATTGTATAAATATTTCTTAATGCACATCTACTTATATAAAATATGCACAATGCATGTTCAATGACAATTCCGGGGTACTTTATTAAGATCCTTATGATCAAATCATTCAGATATCAAAGCCCTCATGAATAACATAGGTACTTATGATTTGAACCTTAATCAAGCAATGTCAAAACAATTTCATAACTTCATTGACCACTTTCGATTTTTCTTCTCATATACATACGGGTCAACTTTGCATACTAAATCTGATAAGGTAAATGGTAAAATTAGGCCACACTTCCTTCTAGACAGTTATTTTCCAATGTTTTAAGTTTCTATTGACACCAAAATCACTCAATTTGGTTCAGTAATTTGGAAGATATGCCTCAAACATTATCGGGTTGTTTATGTCCAAAGCAGTGTACTATGTACAACTTCCATCTAGAAATTCAATATCTTAGAGAATGAATCAAAATTAGGCTTCTTGAGACAATTTGTAGGCCTATATCTTTAGTTTACACCAAATTTAAAATCATCTCATTTGAAATCTTACAGATTAAGATATCATCAATATACACGAACATAATCAGTAAAATATCCAGTTCAACCAATACCCTTACTTTGATTAGAAAATAATCTTTTTCGAGTCAAAAACCAAAATTTATAATCTCTATGGAGAGATAGAGAAATGTGTTATAAATCCAATGCTTTAAAAATCAGGTCATTTGGAAGTCGGACGACAAAGCTATGGCTGAAATAACCAAACAAGGTTATGTCCCATAAGACGAAGCAGATAGCAGACAAAGCAAAAAGCAGACGAATGCGAGAAGCAGACGAATGCGAGAAGCAGACAAATGCGAGAAGCCGACGAATACAAGAAGCAAACGAATGGAGTCAACTTAAGATGAAGCAAAGTCTTAAGATGAAATGACGTCATCACAGACGAATCGTCTTTACAGACGAATCATCCTTACAGACGATATAATGTCATTACAGACGAAGCGTCTTTATAAACGAATACAGATGGTTAACTTAAGACAAAGCAGAAGTCAACCTGAGACGATACAAACGATCAACTTAAGATGAAGCAAAAGTCAACCTAAGACGATACAGACGGTCAACTTAAGACGAAGCAAAAGTCAACCTAAGAGGATACAGACGATCATCTTAAGACGAAGCAAAAGTCAACATAAGACGATACTGACGCTCAACTTAAGACGAAGCAAAAGTCAACCTAAGACGATACTATCTATACTCCTCAACTCAAAAACCTTTTTCTTGAACATCTCTAAGTTTTCCTCAACTCACCAATAAACACTTATATATTCATACATGCTCAGTGAAGAAACAGAGCATATTTCACCTTTCCAACTTTAATCATCATCATCATCATCATCACCCATTCTGAAATTTCGCAATGAAGCAGGGTTTGGGGAGGTCCGATAGTACGCAGCCTTACCCCTACATCGTAGAGAGACTATTTTTGGTGGACCCACATGCAAATGAGACAATATAAGAATGATGCAGGTAACAAAATCAATTCATAAAACATAAAATAAATGAAAATACAAGTACTAGGAAAATAAAAGCACTAAATAGAAAGTTAAAAAAAC
Organism: Erythroxylum anguifugum; assembly: GCA_027478595.1. Taxonomy (NCBI): domain Eukaryota; kingdom Viridiplantae; phylum Streptophyta; class Magnoliopsida; order Malpighiales; family Erythroxylaceae; genus Erythroxylum; species Erythroxylum anguifugum. The sequence goes on from JANIPN010000003.1 coordinate 26,152,917, forward strand.
TCCAGATATAGCTAAAAAACTAATAATACTAATCACAAATAATAGTAATAATAAGAATAGTAATAATACTATTAATAATAATCACTAAATAATAATAATAATAATAACAAGGATAAACCAAAACTAATAGGAAACTCAAATACAAGTGAAAATAATAGTAATGATAAAAATACAACTAATAATAATAATAATAATAATAATAATAATAATAATAATAAATGCTATTTCTAATTCCAAAATCACTTTCCACAACATCTGATCACTGACAATCCATCAAAAACTAAATAACACCATATCCACAATTTTCATCTCCTTAACACAGTGTTCAAGAATATAAGTATACGTAAATGTCATGATCATGCACTGACAAGAAATTCATCAACTTTATTTCAAAAATCCACAACTCTAACAATTTTATTCACTACTTACTTGTTGAAGATTCCAAAAGCTTCAACTATCTTTAAGCCCTAACTCTATACAAAATTACGTAAATCACTGTAAACACTAACCAACTTCTGGTTTTTCTTAAGGCAGAAGAAACAATTTACAAGGTGGGATTGGTATAGGAAAAAGGAAAAACGCAAAAATCTTTTAGAAGGTGTTTGATGAAAAACTTTGTGTATTAGGAGAAAATTCGAAGAAGGTAATTATGAAGAAGTTAATTGGACAAGACTTAACCTTTCAACTCTTAGAGAACAGTAACCTACTTCTAGCAAAAGTAGAAAAAGCAACTTGACACTTGTCACTTTCCTATGGTCTAAGCTCTGACCAAGTTTCTTTTGAACTAAACTCTTTAACTCCCATCTTATAATCCAATTATCTCCAAATATCTTTTGATTCCTTTTTCCCATTTTCCATAATACTCTATAAATTCTGAAATAAATCTTAGATTCACCAAAATTCACAAATATAATTCCACTAATCAATAAATTTTCCAATATAAATAAATTCAAAATTCTCAAAAATTCCTAAAAATCACAACTCAATACAATTATACCCGGAAAATGTCAATAAATGCATGTACAGTTATATGAATGTGCATGTCGCACTTAACTTATGCATGACATAAATTTTCCTAATTTCTCATAATTCGTTATTCTAGCCTTAACATAGGTAACGAAATGTTACAACCAAGATAAGAAAAGAAGGAGTTGAAATAAAAGTGTCAATATTGCAAATCATTTGGATATAAAAAAAGGGGTTGACTTAAATAGACACCAACAATTGAGCCTCATATGACTATAAGTGTACATTACTTTAAAAAAATATTGCAATTATATACTAAGGGTTTATTTATTTTTCATTATAGAGAAAGAGAGGTAGACCAAAAAAGGAATCAAGTATTAAAGAGCCAAGTAATATCACAAGTAATCCTTTAAATCTTGAAGAGGCAAATACTAATTCAAGCAATCAATAGAATGATAATGAGCCAAGAGATATTAAAGAAAAGAGGATATTCAATACGCTAAGCTTCATTATTGTATAAATTTAAGCTCGTAAAACAACAAGAACCCTTTTTCTTTTGATAGACAACTTATGTACTTAAAAGGTAGGCAAATAATCTATTTTCCACCACCAAATACATGAGATAAGCACATTAAGAGTGAAACAATTAAGCATCTCAACTCTCTCATTATTATTAAGCTATTAATACTCCTCTATTTCATTATATGAGATTTAGTGTCCAAAATTATGGAATTTTTTTCAATTCAGTATCTAAATTTTTTAATTAAGTGATCAACTTTTTAAAACATTAATAGTTCAGTTTAGAATATTAGTTTTGTTAGTAATTTACTGATTTGACTAATGGAATCTTTGTTTTTCATGACAAGTAAATATTCACCTAAAAATGGTGATTATGATTAGCCTGAAGTAAAAAGAATATTTTAAATGAACACCTATATATCATAAACAATAACAATTTTACTAGCTAAATCAACAAATTAGAAGCAAATTGATAACTTGAGCTGAATTGTTAAGATTTTAAAAGATTTATCAATCGATTGAAAAACATAAAAAAATTTGGGCACTAATTAAAAAACTTTAAAATTAATTATCATCTTAGGATGATTTTGTTGACTTACGTGATGCATGTACTTTATTACTCATTCAAATGATGACCTAATAGCTTGTAGGTTAATCTAATTTTCTTGTTAAACTATTTTTAGGAAAGAAAAAAGTTTTGAGATTACTCTTGACGGTTGTTGGTGATTATTATTATTTATTCTTGTACGCTGCTGATGGCGCTCTACGTCCCTCGAAACTATAAATATGCATGTCTTGGCTGGCTCAGTTGAATTGCCAAAGAAGTTGCCACGAGCAAAATCTTTGCAAAACTTGAGCTCTCCTCTCCTCTCCTCCATTAGCCAATTCACATCATTTTTTTTTTTTGAATGGAATTCACATCATTTGATAACATTTCCACCCAAGCAACATCGATGTCATGGGATTTGAGGTTGAATTTTTACAAAAAGATACGTTTATATACGACTTTTTGGCAATTCCAAGTAAAGAAGAAAACAAAGAAAAACAAAAGTAGATTATGTTCTTTCACATTCCGAGGTCGTATCTCCTTACATTTATGAGTATACACACACATCAAACAGCTGCAATTCTTGAATATCTAAGAATGACTACACAACCTTCATCAGCCAACTGCAGTGTTCATAGAACCTTACTGCACCATTGGTCCACTTTATCTACAGCAACAAATTATACAAAAGAGAGAGAGAGAGAGGGAGCAATGTCTTCTTTGTGTGCCTTTGCATCTCTTTCTCTCTGGCTGCTCAAGGCGTCTCGTCCAACTGAAACAAGGAGACAGATGAAGGGACAAAACTGCCAACTCATCAAACCTTTACAATTGAGTTCGCGTCTTTGCATCTGTCCCACCATTCTAGTCCAGCAAGTCCAAGAAAATCATTTGTTAAGTATAAATGCAGCATCCCGGAAGATGAAGCTACTTTGTCAATCCAACAGAGGCCTCTTAAGATCAACTGCAAGGCATTTACCTACCAATCTCTCATGGAGGGCCAAAAATCCAGGACCAACTACTGCCAGTGCCATGTTTGAAAATTCAGCAGCTTAGGTTCACGCAGAACTTGGCCAATCATGCGGAGATCTTGTATTTGTTTTTCAGTACCTGCATAGTCCACGTAGATCCATCAGAGACAGGAACAGAGTATCTCAGCACACATGATATGAATATATGTTGACTTGCACGGATACTTAATACTTCAAATAACTAGACAAGTTCATAAAACTTATAGCACTGCAAAAGTCTGTTTGTAAGGAGAACTATATGATTAAAAAAAAAACAAATAAATCGGGCACACACTGCAATCTCATTCTGAAGATATTTGACCCTCTTCTGTAAAGTCTACAGCTACAGACTCAAGAGTAGAGTAATACAGGAATTGATATCACATTTAAACCAATATAACAGGGTATAATGACCAACAAAGATCTAGGAAACTGGAAAAGGATAGTAGACTAGAAGAGGAGGCAACTTGATCATACCATTTCAATTAAAACAGCCAAAACTAATTTGAAGCATTTCAGGAACCAGGTGGAGGTGATGATAGCACTCTATGTCGAAATAGCTTTGCCATTGCTCTACGCTCACAATCCTGCAAGAAAGGGGAAAACAAATCTATATTGAGCACTATTTCAGATAAGTAGAATTGAGGAACTGTAGCTTAACTACACAACAAAACTAGGTCGATTCTTAATTCCTCATTCCAAGATGGCAATACATGTAGCCAAGGCAAGTGATGTCTCATCCCCACGAACTAATTGGAATTGCAGCCCAGAGAAGAAGCATTAAATGCTGGGACAAGTATGGAAAATATTGCAACCAAGGATGACTTCTAGCTAAGAATTGCCCAACGTACAATATTACTAATAAAGAAGAAGCCAAGACAAAATCATGGACAGCATAATTGCTGTATGGCTCTTAAGATAAGCTTAACAATTGTCCAGAAAAAAGAAATATTAGACAATGACATTAAATAAGTTACTTCTAGGCACCTCTTGACTAATGACAAATAAAAGCTTAGCTGAAATCATACATGAATAAGGTTCAATATTACAACCTGAAGGATTGAGTCCTGTTCACATAGCAACCCCGTACCCAGCAAAAAAAGAAAAAAAATCAACAAGATTTTAGGAGCACCTATCCATATGTTACCAATAGTTGATTTGCTATTCAATCAACCACATACAGCAAAAAAAAGCTTTAGGTAATGCAAGTCACCTTAAACATTTTAAGGTAAAAAGGTTGATCTGGGTTTTCTCTTCTCAATTTCAAGTAAGTATATCCAAAGCTGAGTTGATCCCGTGAAGTAAAGCGATCAACTTCATTGAACCAGAGACATGAAAATAAGTTTGACATAGGTGTATGTGCACGGACGATGAAAGACCCTTCAGGCACATCTGCAAAGCATATGTAATATAAGTCAGTACTATATGTCCAAACTTCAAATTGAAAAGACAGCTTTCTTAAACTGAAAAAGGACATCAGAGATATACAACTCGGAAGAAGGGTACTCCGATCGGAGGGATCAAACTTTGTGAGCCCATCAGACTGGTAAAAATTGAACTGTTTGTCAATGGCTCTGGGGTCGTACTTGTTTAGGCGTTTATTTTGGAGTACCTCTTCCCAGACACACTGTCGGTCATAATGTTTTGAAATGGCATATTCTGATCTTGATCTCCAAAGAAAGTATTCAATGATCTGCAATGGATCTGTAACAAGTCGCATCTTGCTATCAATCCAAATGGAATACCTGAAAAACTAGCACATCAGTAAATAAAATAAGTTGAAAATTCATACAGACAATACAAAGAATGCGGGCCCAAACTTCTAAATCGAACTATGTTGCATGTCATAATTACCATGAAGAGGGGAACAGGCGATGTGATAAGAATTTTGGGACCTTTCCAGTTCTTCGCAAGTCTTTATATGGTAAGTTCCTGACAGTGACCATTCTCCATAGACCAATATATCCTCTGTCATCCGGTATATGTCCATCTGAAGCAAGTTTGGAGAGTGTTTGCTCATCCACAAACATGACAAAACAGACATTTTGCTTTGAAAAATCACTCATCTGAAACAAATAAGACACATCATATCATCCAAACATAGAACTCCATCTGCATCAGAAGAGTAATGAAAACATTATATCAACCACATCAGTGCAATTTTGTACTTTATGTTAAATTTGATGTTGATTACTTCAAAAGTTCGAGAAGACGTAGGTTTAACCTAATGCTACAGTTCCTTGTAGGCCACAATTCAAAACATGTCTCTCTGTATCATGTCAAATTCTCTCTAGCTCTTTACACTGTTATCCAGTATGGAATTAATCTCAATAACTGCATTTCCTCGGCTTCATTCTGATTTGCTTGTCTCCAAATAAAATAGAAAGGTCGTATAAGCAAATAAAAAATCATTGTGATTTTTTTAAAAAAATCTTACAATGTAAGCCAATGAAAACATGAAAAACAGAAGTGTATTGGTTAAAAGCTGTCAATTATTTATTCCTAGAAGAATGATACACAATGGAAATTTATAGAAACATGTGACGTACCTTTTTGCTTGTAGGTCTCCTCAGAAAGTCTGAACTCCCAAAAATGCATGAAGATACGACAACCTTACAGGTACTCATGTATGCTTTGTCCTTTTCGGCCAAATCAAATCCAAGGATAGGAGATCCAGACAGCTCTTTAACAAAGCCACAATGAAGTGTTTGATCTCTAGCAATGAAAGATTTCTCCCTTTCCTCAAGGGTCTGATGTCCCCCAAATCTAGAATCAACAACATCACTTCCCTGTAATTTATCTTCTGTGACTACATACTCAAGTGCGAAATTGGTGAAATTTCTTATGTAACGGGGTTCAATGATGTAGTCAACTGATTTTGATAATGCCACTTCACAGGGAAAGTCTGACCAGTTATGGCACAAAAGTTGTGTCAATAAGAATCTACCAAAACATCTGGATTTCATGAATTGAATACTTTAACCAATAGTAACTTGAGATAAATACTGCTTAATAACGACTAAGAAAAGATAAGTAAGACATCTAGACACAACTACAAGATGAAAACTAAGAATGGCCGCAGAATAACTTTTCAAACATTTCTAACAATACATCTGTAACACGGTTACATTAAACAGGCATCAAGAATTCCTAACACCCAAAATCAAAGGAACATGAACAAGCTTTCTGCAAGTTTTTTCTCTTACGCTGCTTTCGCTTCTTGCTACTAGTTGTTCTCACAATATTAGATCCAGAGGTCTCTTGCTCGATTTCAAGTATTGGTGGAGAAAAATTTTTCCCATTCCCGCCAATCCGAACTATACGAGCAGTTGAGATATCAGTCTCATAATTACCTACCGAAAAAATCCACAACAAAAATACAAACTTTTTAAGCATAAGAAGCCAAAGCAATCACTAAACTATAAGCAAAAGGAAAATTTCCACCACATTGGAATAGGGTAACCCAAAAGGAGATAGCTTATTAGGAGATGAGCTATTAGGAGAAAGCTCATTATCTTAAAGGATCATGAACTGACCAGGAAACAGCAATTTCAAGCCGAAGAGCGCGGAAGAGGTCAAGAAGAGAGCAGCAAACAGCAAAATCCAAATAAAAAGACTTGGCTTACTAATTCGACCGAACTTTTTCCCTCTACGAACTACCCTAGAGCCATGCTCAGTTCGACCAAAGGAATTTACCACCACACCTATCACACCTCTTCTCTCAGGCAATAACAAATCACCATTGTGCTTACACAGGGACATTGCACCGACAAACCTTCAAAAACCCAAGTAATAACACCCCACACCTCATCTGGGTCGCGGCTGTAAATTGAAATCATTCGGTTTCAAGTACCCATTTCGCCACATGATTCAACGAGCTGTAGCTTCAAGCACTGTAACATAACGAGCAACCTTACCTAATGGAAAGTTAAAAGGGTCGCCAAGTTAATCTTATAAGCGAAGGAACAAGTGAAAAGTAAAATCACGTAGATGGTACATAAATCTGGGAGACAAAGTTCCGATAACAGTTTTTTCTCGGTTCGCTGCTATTTTTGGTGTTAATGGTTTGGCCTCCCGCGACAGATTTGATACCGAACAGCCAATTGTCGTGTGATTGCACATATATCGCATTTTATTGGTCTCTTGTCTCCGTTCGGTCAAAGATTTTCCGTGTTAGAAAAATCAAAGCACGTGCAACTTAAGGCTTTATGTTCATCATAGCCAATAAGATTCAAACCAAGTCAAAAGAATTAAGAAAAAAAAAACTCCCCTTTTTTTGAAATATTTATTGCCAACAAATATTACATGCTTTGTACTCCCTTTTATTTAAAATAAGTGTCGTTTTAGAGGAATGCACATTAATTAAGAAAGTTAATAAAATGTCTAATATACCCTTATTAATTAAATGTTAAAGTGCTTTGAAAATATAATATGTGTAATTAATATGTGAGAGAATTAAAGGGTAACTTTGGAAGTAAAATCATAAATATGCATAAAAAGTCACAAACGATACTTATTTTGAATAATTAAAATCCCTCTAAAACGACACTTATTTTGAATAGAAGAAAGTGTTGTATTAAAATACAATAATTGATTTGTGAACGTTGATGCAGATTACATGATTGCATAACATATTATTTTCCCCACGTACACATATATATACAAATTGTATCTAATTTAATATACGAAATTAGCCTCCTAGAATATCTCTATTTTAGAGGTGAAACATTCAAAGCAATCAATTTGTGGAATTTAACATTTAATTCTTATTTTCTTCTTATTCAATATAACTGGATGCTTTTTTCGAAGTCAAATGAGCTATCGAAAGAGTTTGTAATCCAAGAGGATCATGATTATCCTTACACTACAATAATGTTGACTATTAGCTACATTTTTTTATAACGATTTTCAATAACATTGCCAAAAGCTTATCCTTTCACGACGTTTCGTAGAGTCATCGGTAAATGCGTGTCTTTGACAATGATTTTGGGGAATCATCGCCAAAGGGCGATGAAAGAATTGTTGCAAAAAGTTGAACTTTTGGGGGTAAATTTTTTAAATCGTGGCCAAAAGTTCAAATAACAAAAACAATTTTAATATTATTGTCAATGATTTTAAATGTAAAAATAAATTTAGCTATCAAAATTGTCAAATCATTTCAATAAGTTATAAAACGATAAATTCAAAATTAATTAATATTACATAAATTTATACTTTTTATTTTTATCTTTTAAATTATATTTTTTGACAATTTTTTATGACGTCACAAAATTTTCAAATAGTTTTAACATGAAGTTTGTAATATAATGACCATATATGATTCTTACAAAAAAATCATAAATATTAAAATATAGTAAGCAATATAATATAATGACATATGGTAGTAATACAAGATTTTAATTAGAAGTTTTACAATTCTTATAGATAAAATAATAAATAAAGTTTCACGCCTATTCCATCGAAAAGGAAAATAAATAATTAAATTTTCATATTCTAAATGACATAAGACTCGAAAGAAAAGGTAAAAGAGATTCTTATGTCTGGATTCCCAAGTAGGCTCCTTGTATGTTCGAAGGCATTAATTGAAATAGTCAATCATGTGTTGGTTTATTGACACCCTCTTCCAATAACTTATTGGCTTTAACTAAACTAGCAGAAGATACAGTAAAAGATTCCCCAGATGCGGTATGGATTACTGAATTAGATGAACCGTATATACGACACGTTTCACCTAAGAAATAAATAGTATATAACTTAAATATCTAAGTCAAATGGTATAAGGAACCTAAATTCAAACACATGCATACTTGATTGAATAGACATAGTTTTTGGAATCGACAACTATTCCAAAACACCCGATTTTCCTAATCTTATATGGACCATCGGGACATTGCCATCACCTCAATTTTCATCTATGTTCTCTTGAAGATTCGAGGAAGCTTTACACAATACATAGTATATACAATTAAACGTTCATCTGATAGCTTCCTAACAGAAAATGAGAGACAAATAATAAAGAAAGAGAGGTAATTCAGATGATACTAAAAATCTTGAAAAAGAAGATCAGCCATAAAAGGCAAGGGGTGATTATTGTTTGATGAGAAGATTTGTTGTGCATCGATTTGTTCTTTATTAGGAAGAATTTTGCCATATTCCTCCCAACATAGCTCATTTTCGTTATCAAAAACTAGTTGCTATGTCGACATTCTATGATAAATTTATGTTAACAATTTTATTCTAAAAATTCAATAGAAGACTTCTTATTTGAATGTTTCAACATTCTAGCAATGTAAATTTTGTGATATATTAACTGAGACTACTTCATATGATATATATGTACTATGTAAAAGGGATGCATAATTAAGTGTGCTTTCCCTTAAAGTCACTATTTTGATAAAAATAGTTAGGTCCCCCAAGCCCCTCGTCACATATGGAGAGAGCTACTGTAATTGTTGGACCCCAAACCTGTTTAGTTATTTTTGAGGCATGTTTGAAATGTTGCAGTTGAATTATGCTAAGGTTAGTATTAATTCAATTTGGTTAAGGTCTTAAATTATGGTAGAAGGTTAGAATTA
>JANIPN010000003.1:26196233-26212898 GCA_027478595.1 Erythroxylum anguifugum
TAACTTCCTTAATTAACTACAATTTTAATTGTCATTAATGCTAATACAACTTAATTAATGCTAATTATGCTTAATTACCATAAAAAAAATTCCGGGGCTAATAGTGTGTGTGTGTGTATTATATACATTTCAATAAATATAATATAATTCTCCTTTAGTTAAAATTTTCAAATAAGTAAAAATTTCGTAAGTGATATAAATCAAATTCCAAAATTTGAGAGTAGCTTCAACATGGTCTCTTATATGTTAATCAAGATGTTAGACATGAGCTTGATAAAGCAACACATGTAATAGGAGGGTGAATTGTTTGTAAAAAAAATTCAAGGTACTTTTAAATTGATAAGATCCTACTAAACAAACTAAATTTATAAATAGAAGAGTCTTATAAACTTTCGAAAGGATCATGTTGACATTGAAAAATAAAGGAGTCTGTTAATGCTCAAATAGAAAGGAACCAATTAATCGAAAGAAGCCTGCTAAAGATCAAAATAATAAAAGCCTGCTTACTTGAAAGGAGACAAAAGAAAGGAGCTTGTTAATCGATAGGAGCCTGTTGACTTTTGAAAGAAACCTCTTGTGATATATAAACAAAAGGAACCTATTGTAAAACTGAAGGAGCCTCTTGAAAATACAAAATTAAAATGCGAAAATTTAAAATAAGGAAGAGAGAGAAAATGACACAGTAGATTTATACTGGTTCGACTTATAACAAAACCTATGTCTAGTCCCCAAGCATCCAACTTGAGTTTTTCACTATAAAAGCCAACGAGTAATTTAACGAGCCTCTTCAAGTTCACAAGTGTATATTTTCAAGATTCTTCAACCTTCCATAGTAGTATTATTTTGCTAGCCTCTACAAGCTCTCAACAAGAAACATATAATTGATTTAACAGTTTCTCTTAATAGAGTGATATTACTTTCTAAGACACAAAGATTTTGATATAACTTTCAAGAAATAATAAAGCTTTAAGATATTTTGCAAGTCTCGTGTTTGCGTTTTGTGTGTTTTGCAAATGTAGTGGCTCTTCCTCAAGTAAACAAATTTTCAACCAGTCGTTGTTTAATCTTCGATATTATCTCTGCTGAAATTTTCGATATTCAGACGCTTTGTCAAGTTTTTCGGAGCTAATTATTCGAATTAGTAAGATCCTTCCGCATGTCATGGAACCATTTCCAAAAAGGTAAATTTATAAAGAAGGTTCCTGTAAGAAGGAAGCAATTATTCTATGATTTTATTTCTTTTTAAGAATTTTATTGTTTATTATACAAGGAAATAAATCCAATTTAAATTTTAAAATATTATATAGTTATCATCAAAATTGTTAAACATAAACCTTAAGATAACAATCTCTCCCTTTTTTATGATGACAAATAATAATAGATATATTTTCAAAATTCAAATAGTAATAAAGAGTTTCAAGCGATACTTATAAACCTTAATCGTAGTTATAATTAGAAGGAACCTGATATCGTTTGTTTATCATATATTTAAACTCTACAAGTTCAACAACATTTCAGTAGAATATATCATCAATGTAATATTGAAAATGTATCATCAAATGCAAAGTATATCATTAATTATTTCTTCCCCTTTATCATTATAAAAAAAATAAAGGGAAAGAGTGACTAAGGAAACAAACAAGATCATAAGTATGTAAGAATAGATAAAACAAAAAAACAAAGTCATTAATTAGAAGAAACTAACATTAAAAGAAAGAAATTAGAAGCTTGACCAAATAATTTTTTACTAAATTTTAAAATCATCGAAAGAATAAAAACTACGATAAAACTAAATAGGCCCCAAATATTCAATTTCTAGTCCAAAATGAATATCCAAATTGTAGTTACTTGAATGATAATGTGGTGTATAATATGGTATATTAGTCTTAACTAATATGTGAGCCTTTGAGTCAAAGTCAAAAGACTTTATTGATTATTATTATGAATTTTTTACTGTTACAATTGAAAAAGGTGCTAAATTCTATTGTACCATATTTGAGTAAAAGTATATCAATCAGTACAACAGTACCGATATTATTATAATTTTTAAAAACATGGTTAATAAAAATTAAAAATTAGAAGGGACTAATTTATAATTTAAAAAATTATTAAAAATGGTACCTGCGATTTTCATAACATTTCTATTAACTCTTCTAATCCTATATCTTTTTGGTTTTTATTTACGAAATATCATCTTTTAAATAATTTTTCTACTTCATAGCAGAAACAAAACTGAACATAAATAGGAAGTGCGCACCGAAAAGTTCCCTTCGCGACGCACACTCTCGCAAGCGGCAGCGTTTTGGGAAGGTACATATTTCATATTTCTCGTAGAGGATGTGTTGTGGCATCTCCGTGGAATCGCAAATAGACAGCGGCAATGGCGACGGAGCTTGAAGAATTAGTGGGCTTCCTTTCTTCTCCCTCTCCGCCGGTGAGTTTTGTTAATCTCACAACTTTTTGCTTCTTGTGCAGTTGTAATTCAATATAATCTCTTGGTAAAATCTTCTGCCAAAGTAAAAGTTTGGATTGGCAGTTCCTAAATTTCATCTTTTCTACTTTGTTTGTCAGAAAAAGTATCGAAGTTCTGCTTTTTTTGTCATTTCTTTATGATGCCCGTCTATTTGTTTTTATATACCTCAGAGGCTAGAGCTAGTTTCTAGCTTTTGCTGCTCTCGTATTGTATGATAGCAATAGTTTTCACGTTACAATTATAATGACGCACACTAATAGCAATATTCAGAATGAGAATTGAATAGTAGAGAAGAAGCAGATTCAGTAGAGGGAGGAAGCGTTATTATTCGTAGACAGCTAATTGTTTACAACCAACATATAGTAGCCATTACACCTTCACCAGAAATTGTATTACATCTGTCAACAAGTCATTCCCTCACTAACTTCTACGACGTAGCCTCACTAACTTCTCCGACGTAGTTCTTATTCATCTGTTACTAACAGTCGTGGTAATCTTTTATCCCTCACGTTCCCCTTCCTATTTTGCTCCCCTTGTTACTTCAGTCGTAACATTGTTTAATGGCCAAAACTAATGCCATCAGTTCTTTCTCATATATAGACAAATGTAGATATTTTGGAGTCAAGGTCTTGCTAACATAAGCCAAGGGATGACATTCTGGCAGCAATACGGCACCAATGCCCTCTCTGGAGGCCTCTTCTTCAATTACTATGGTTTTGTTAAAATTCTATAAGAGCTAAGACAGGAGCATTGATCAATGCCATTTTGAGATTATGAATGCAACTTCTGCTTCTTCTGACCATTTAAAAGAATTCTTCTTTAGTAACAAAGTTAAAGGCTTACTAATGCAACCATAATTCTTGACAAATCGACGATAATACCCAGCGAAACCAAGGAAGCTTCTCAATTGCTTCAAAAATTTGGGAGTTGGCCATCATTCACCACCTGAACCTTTTTAGGTTGCGTTGCTACTCAGTCGGCACTAATAACATGGCGTAGGTATTCCACTTACACTTAGAGAATTTCACAAAAAGATGTTGACATTATAGTACTCGAAACACTTCAGCCAAGTGAAAAAGATGCTGCTCCCATGTGTGACTGTATATGAGTATATCATCATAAAGCACTAGGATGGATTCCCTCAAATAGTCCTTAAAAATGGATTTCATTAAACTTTAAAAAGTAGTTAGTGCGTTTACTAACCCAAAAGGCATGACTAAGAACTTATGATGGCCTTGGTGAGTTTCTAAATGCTGTCTTTCCTGTATTCTCTTCATGCATCCATATTTGGTGATAACCAGCCTGTATATCAATTATCAAGTTTAGGCAAATACCTTGCACCATAAAACTCGTTCAAAAGTTCATCAATGAGTGCAATAGAAAATTGATCCTTGATTGTGTTCTTATTTAATGCCCAGTAGTCCGCATAGAACCTCTATGAGCCATCCTTCTTTTTCACCAAAATGACTGGTGAAGCAAATGCACTAACACTCTTTCTTATAATTTCTTACCGCATCATCTCTTCCACTAATTCTTGTATTGCTTGTTTCTAAACCCTGCATATTTGTAAGGTATTTTATTAAAAACTTCTACTCCAGTTTTTGGTCTAATTTGATGGTCATGTAATCTGGAAGGAGGAAGCCCTTTTGGTTCTTGGAATATATCTGGATAGTTCTCCAATAATTCTTGTGACTCCCTTTGTTTTTCATTGAGTAAGCAACTTCCAACATTCACTTCCATAGCTTGTAATCTACTGGAAAGAATATTAGATGTCTCCAATTGATCTTCTTCTTCAATTAAGACAAATTGATATACTGCCTCACTATTCTTCCATGATTTCTCCAACTGTTTCTCTTTCATCTCGACTACTTCCTCTTAATTCCCATTACGAATCTCTAGTCTTCTTCCTTGCCATTCAAATTTCATCATACCTTCCTTGTAGTTGCAAACAATGTCATCCAAAGTAGAAAGTCATTGTACATCCTACACTATGTCACTTACCCCAATGCCTATTACCAATGCATCCGTTCAAAATTGATGATCATTCATTGTCCATTCTAACCCTTTACATTTCTGATGACAATGAATCTGTGAACCTCCACCAACTAGAATTGACTCTGGTTCAATATTCTCCACCCTTGACTTCTTGCTTACTAATTTCTTGTCAATGAAATTATGTGTACTTCCTCCATCCACCAATATGTGAATGATTTTACGTTTATAATTTCCGAAAACCTTCCTATGTTGAAATTGATTTGAAATGGTATCTGCCATTGCTTGTGAAGAAATAGCAGGTTGTTCCATCTTCGATCTACTGTAGTCCTTTTTGTCCTCTTCTCCTTCTTCTGTGACAAACAAGAACATCATTCGCTTCTTACATTCATGACTAGGGATATATTTTTCGTCAAAGCAAAAACAAAGTCCCTTAGCTCTTTTCTCAGCCAACTACCAACTAGTGGTCTTTGCTATCTTTTATTCCCTAATTCTCCCAGTAGCTCCTGTTGTTGGTTTTGGCAATATACCCCTTTGAGTCTTCTGATTCATCGTATATTCTTTCCAACTGCCTCAATCATTTCCATAGCAGCTACGAGCTATCACTTCATGCTTTCTTGCTAAATCATAAGCTTGCTGTAATGTACTAGGTCCCAGATGTTCACCGGATCTTTAATCTCTAGTTTCAGGCCTTGTAGGAATAGGCTGAGAAGATATTGTTCTGGCATCACTAATTTGTGAGAAATAAGGTTGAACCTCGCTCAGTATTCCTTCACTGATCTTTCTTGCCTCAGTTCCTTCAACTTCCCTGCTGGATCCTCAAAGATTGTTTGACCAAATATCTGTTCTAGAGCGAAAATATACTCCCCTCAACTAGGTTCTTGCACCGTAATCCTATTCCTCTTATACAGTTGGTGCCAAGCCAATGCCTCACCTCTAGGCGCTAGAAATTCTATCCTGGATGATCAGATTGAAACATGATGCGAGCTGTTATTGTGCTACCCCCCATCCCAAATTCTAGGGCTTTTCTATCACATTCTTTATCAGACTAGAGTCCCACGCACATTTGTTGAAGCAGTTGAGTCATCAGTTCTTGCATTCCCTACTCATATTTCAGCTACAATTCTTGCATTTGATTTCTCATATTTTCTTCAACTTTCCTCCAATCTCAAGAACGCATTCCTTTTTCCATAGGCTCTAATACCAAATTGTTGCAATTGTAATGGTGACCCTAATAGCAGTATTCATAATGAGAATTGAAGAGTAAAGAAGAACCAGATCCAGTAGAGAGAGAAAATGTTATTATTTGTTGACAATTAATCGTTCACAACCGTTGGCCCTTTTAACAACATATAGTAGGCTTTATACCCTAACCCGTAATCATAATGCATCTGTCAACAATTCATTCCCTTACTAACTTCTGTGACATTGTTCTTCTTATTCATCTGTTACTAAAATGTTGTTGTATCTTCTGTCACCTTCCTCTTCCTATATTGCTCCTCTTACTACTTTAGTTGTAACATTGTATGCTCCAAATTTGTTGCACAAGAAAGTTTCTGTCTTTTGTTTTCTTTTTCATTTGCATTAATCGGTATTTTACTAATTGGTTGCATTGATTATTAGTTTGATTTACTAATACACCCTATGTGAATTAAATTTTGAGTTTAGTTGAAGAAGGCAGCTGTTGAAATTGTTCGGGACTTAACAGGGTCTGAAGACGGAGTCCTGTCACTTTCCAAGTATGCCAATACAGTGCTTCCATCATTAGGTCGTCTTTTAGGCGAGAAAAAGGTGCTGTATCATACTAGTCTCTGCTAGGCTAATAAAAGCTCGTAACGGTTATCAAAGTTTAATTGGAGTCCTGAATTTACTAATGTTCCTACTCTTGATCTTTCATTAATGAAGAGTTTGCAAAAATTTAGTTCGTTCTGTTTATTAATCTTTTGACTATATCATAGTTTGAACAAATTAATTCAAATTCTCAGGAGGTCTCCGAGCCTGCTGCAGAAGCTCTTGTAAATTTGTCTCCAAATTCTAGTTTAGCAGCAGAGATGGTAAAGATGGGAATGATTAAAATTGTGATGGATGTGTTGTATAAGCCGGATTCCAACATTAGTCATTTGTTGGTGATGCTCCTAGTTAATCTCACTCAATTGGATGGCGGTATATCATCTTTACTACAGGTGCTTTCTCCTATATTCTAATGTCACATACTCTATGGCATTTATAGAGTATTACATCTTGATGATGGCTTTAGCCTTTGTCAAATTTTTTTGCATTCTCCTTTTTTGCCTTTGTCAATTTTTTTTGCATTCTCCTTTTTTGCCTTTGTCAATTTTTTTTGCATTAGAGCTCAAGAAATTTACCGTTCTTTCTTCCAGTCTCCTGAATGATAAAGTGATAATACATTTTAACACTGATAATTGGTTTTAACTTCATCTATTTTCTTAGGTCGAGGATGAGAAGGTGCAAGGCCTTTTTGTTATGAAGCTTGTGAGATCTTTCTGTAGATCCTCAAGTGATGGCAAAGGTGTGGTTTCGTTCATTTTACTTTAATTTGTTTATATCTACAGGCTGTGCAGAGAGTTTTGCATATTCTCGTCTACCAAATTGATTTTGTAAGTACTCAAATAAAGGCAATTATGAATTCAAAATTTTTGGTTTTAGGAATGATAGACCATCAAATCGCTGTGTTATGGGCTTGATGACCTCTCTAGTTCGCTCTATGTAGTTCATCAGATATTTTTAGAAAGGTTCAGCCTTTTGGAACTCATTCTGGCTCTACAGTTAGCATCCCCGTTTGCATAAAATTTGGAAAGCGATACCTTTTCTAGGCTACCTTATTTTGAGGATTGCTCACTTGTTTTGTCCTTTAAGAAAGCATTGAGTTTTGTCTCTTTATCCTTCCAATCTACGGGTTTACATCTTTTGTGATGTGAATTGGGTCTTTATGCTCCATGATGTTTCTCACCTCAACGTTATGTATCTGCCAGAGGATGCATTTGACCATGTTGGTTCCATTCTTGTGAACATCTCTCAGAAGGAAGCTGGAAGGAGATTGTTATTGGACCCTAAGCAAGGTTTGCTAAAGCAGATTCTTAGACAGTTCGACTCAAGTAGTCACTTGCGGAAGAAAGGGGTATGTTAATTTATGAGCTCATATTATTGTGGTTTCACAATCATAGACTTGATTTGCATGTGAGTTTGCTTGTGGCTCACATTTACAAGTTGTGCCTCTAATTACTATAACTTCAATAGTCTATTTTCCTCTGCACTCTTCTTTGAATCTTCTGCAAATTAATGGGTACATTTGTTTGATTATTACGTCTTTCGGCTTTCTCAGTGTCTCATACACACATGAGCACTGTAACTTTCATTTCCAGAGGCTGAGATTATCCTTTACTTACAGGTCTCTGGAACAATTCGCAATTGCTGTTTTGATGCTGAGCACCAACTACCAGAATTACTTTCAATATCCGAGTTTCTTTGGCCAGCTCTACTTCTGCCTGTTGCTGGTAACAAGGTATCTGTGTTACCTGCCTCTTGATTCTTGTTAGTATTTATTTCTTATTTCTCAAAAGTGATGCATGCATATGATTGTCACATTTTTAACGTGTTTGGAAAGCTTCATCAGATTGCGATTATTAATAATGGAATATGCAGAGGACTAAAAAAAGATGAAAAATAATCCTACAAAGGAAAAAAAATGCTGGAAAAGGCATGCAATGAACTAATACAGATTGCTGCGATTCCTGAACTGTATGAATCAATTAAGTACATGAAAATGGCTTTTCAATCCCATAGTGAATATTGGAAGGGACTACAAAAAACAGATTCCTGCAGTTCATTTGAAGACTAAAATATTACGACTGTTATTTCAATAAGGATTCCTTTTCCTGTGAAATTTCATCAAACCAAACAAAAGTGCTTCAATCCGCCTAACATCTGGTAGAACACTTGAAGGTCTACAATTGCATTTCTTCTCATTCGGATTTCATTACTTCCAATCATTTTACCGTTCCAAACAATTCCAAAGATGAAGGTTATCACTATCGATTATAATTCATCACAAGTTTGGATGTTAGCTACATGCCCATTCTTGTGCATATCAATGGCAATATTTTGAGACTAGTTTCTGTTTCTTTTTTTTTTTTTTGGTTCTTTTGCATCGGAGTTGTGAGGTTGGGATTACAGATGAGTGAGAGTTTAATTGGTAAAAAACAAGATTTTAATGAACTCTTGCAATTCAGATATATAATAAAGATGACACATCGAAGATGCCTCCTGAGCTTAGCAGTGCACTCTCCATTGATCGTGAAGCATGGAATGATCCTGAAATTCGTGTTCAAGCACTGGACGCTATATACATGATTATATTACAGGTAAAATAAATGGCAAGTATTCTTCCTCTTAGCAAGTTGGATTGTTTAAAAGTGTATGCAAATTGGTTCCATCATGATTTGAAAGAGGATTCAAAAAATGAGTGTATTCTTCGCAACTTTACACTGATATGTACAGTAATGTTGATTTAGTTAAATTTGTGAAGGCGTTGTAATGATTAATAACCATGACACCATATTATTAATCATAATATTATTATTGCAGGAGGCAGGTCGAAGAGCCTTCTGGTCTATCAACGGTCCTCGCATACTACAAGTGGGATATGAAGATGAAGCAGATCCTAAAGCAATGGAAGCCTATGAACGAGTTGGCGCCTTGGTATTGAATACATCTTTTGTTTTGGTTTCGGATTCACCTTGTTGGCATCTATGCATGCAAATAGTAACGATTTCCTTCTTTTTACAGCTTGTTCATGACAGTATGACACAGGAAACTTGAGATTGTGGATGGGCCTAGTTATATATTGACCTCCAGGAACTTGGGAGATTGTTTTTCGTTGGAACATTACGACATTAGTGATGCTTTGTTCTTGTAAAAGGCAGGCAGGCTTTGTCTGTCATCTGTTTTGTTACATGTATCATCTAAGAAACAAATAAATATCTTATTATCATTTACACTTTGGTGAAACTGAAAGGTGAAAGGGGATATATATTTATATATATGTTGAGAAAAGGGATAGTATATATAAATCCAAACATATATATATATATATATATAATATTCAGTTTAGTTCAATGAATTAAAATCCAAACTAACAAATTTGGCAATTAACTTTGGCGCCCATAGCTTCCCGGGAAAACGCGAGTCAACTCAAAACAACGTTCAAAAGAGCCTGGTTCCCGCCAAAGCCAAGTGAGTTATGTATGTGATGTTCCATCCTCTTTTCCATTTTCCGATTAAGCACGCAAACACCTCCGCACCCACATGGACATCTCTGACATCGCCATGAAACTTGGTCTGTCCCACTCTAAGCACCTTGTCCGAAAAGCTGCCGAGCTACGCCGTCTATGCGACGTTCAGTTCGACTCCTCCATCATTGGCATTGTAATAAGCATTTCTGAGTCCAAGCAAAATGGTTTTTTCGCTGTTTTGCGATTGATGGATAATGGCGTTTGTTTTCTGTGTCTATAGGGAGAGGTGTGCAAGGCTGTGATTTGCTTGGAAATCGCCGCCATGAGGTACCCATTTCTCTGTTTTGATTGGGAAAATTTGGTTGATTTGGGTGACAATTAAATATATGTTTTCATGGTTTGTAGGTTTCAAGTGATTTTCGATAGAAAAGCTGCAATAAAGTTGAGTGGACTGTCCGAGAAAGCATACAATAGATCATTCAATTCCCTACATAATGGTCTTGGTCTCAAGTGGGTGTTCGGTTTCTGTTATGTTATGAGTTGTATGGTTGAAATGTAATGAATGTAATGTGGATTGAGTCATCTTGTTTTGCAGGGCTAAATTGGATGTTAGAGAACTTGCAATTCAGTTCGGCTGTGTTAGGCTTATTCCTTTTGTGCAAAAGGGTTTGTCATTGTAAGATCTCTTTCCATTTGTATAATGGTTCATGTCAATAAAATGATCACCTTGTGGTACTCATTATGTGTTCGTAAAAATGCCTATTAGTGATTTACCTGAAGTGGAATATGTATGTGGGACGCTCTATGTTAATCGGTGGATTTCTTTAAAGTTTACCTAATTAATTAAGTGATACCGATTTTTCAGGTATGAGAAACGGTTTCTTGCAGATTTGCCAGCTTCTAGGCGAGCAAGTGCTGACTTCAACCGCCCTGTGTTCACTGCTGTTGCATTCTACTTGTGTGCTAAGAGGCACAAGGTAAATAAACTAGGCAGTTTTCTATTGACTTACATTGGTTGGCAAACCGTATTTTGTTTGTCTTGGCTCATTTGTGCGTGTTTATTATCATCCTTGCTTGACAGCTCAAGGTAGACAAACTTAAGTTGATCGAGGTTTGTGGCACTTCTGAATCTGAATTTGCAAGTGTAAGCAATATTCTTTACTTCATGGAGAACTGATTTGTGTGTTTTAGTTGTGGTTATTTGGGATTTTTCCAAATCATTATAGCTAAATCAGAGTATACATGCAGGTCTCCACTTCCATGAAGGATCTCTGCCATGATGTCTTTGGGATCTCAAATGTCAAGAAGGATCCAAGGGAGGTGAAGGGAAACCGGGGTAAGAGTTGATAAGTTGTGAATGTGTACGCATGTCACATGTACCTCAAATATACTAGCAATTCAATTCTCATATTTCCTCCAAAATTTCTTATTTTTTAATCATCTCCTTGCAGACTTGTTAGATGCATTGCCTGGGAAAAGAAACGCTGAGGACGGTGGTTATTCATCTGATGATGCAGCCGAGGTACTATACTAGCAAAGCTAACACTAAACAAAGCTGCTGATATTGATTCGTGAAACTAGCTTTACTATGGTTGACAATGTGCTTAGACCAAGCTCATCCTGAAATATATGAACTTGCTTGTCAATACATCTTGATGAATTTGGAAGAATTTTATACCAGACAAGTTTATTGATAATCACAATTCTACAGCTTTCAAGTTACAAAAAGCGCAAAAGATCGGAGAAGGCTGAGTATGAGGAGTGGAAATCCACAATTATGTCATCCAATAAAAGTAGCGAAGCAAAAGGTTTGTGAAATAAAGGGCAACCTACATATATAAATATATATGTATATATACACATGCTTTCAAAAACACGCACGTACGCATACATATGATTTTTTGCCATTGTGTGCTCTTTCCCCAGGTACTTGCAAGAGAAGCAAGCAAACTCAACTTGATTTTATGAAAGTCGCATAACATGAGAGATTGGAGGCTTCGTACATACTTTGCCATTGCCATTATGAAGTTAATTTTTTAATGAACATAGAAAAACATTTCTTTTGAGACTGTTTTGCCAAAATTGCATGGCACTGGCACGTGGGTGGGTGGGTCTTTGCAACAGATGTGCAGTGGTGTGTTTTTTCCCCACAATAGAAAGAACGTCAACAACATATTGGAGGTGATGTATTACCCGATTTTCTATCAGATTAATCATCAAAAATCAAAGTCCTGCAGACACTTTTACATTTAGGTAGACGCCAATCGTATCTGTATCCTTCAATTTTTCACTTTATCCAAACAAATGACAAGCAGTAATATGATACAATCTACGCCCACATTTCTCGCAGAATCGAGAGTCACCCAGTCAAAGTCGTCGTTTGACCCCATACATTCAATTCAAAGTTGGATTTCGTTTTTGACCGGCTCAGAAACAGCGGCCGAAAGCTATGGGCGTGGTTCCGAATTTTAATTATTTATTATAATATAATAACAAAACAACATAATCCTAAATTCCTGGGCTTTTCGTTCATTATAAAACAATGTTTATTTTTAATTTTTTACTTAAAAATTAAATAAATTAGAGCCGAAAGGCCCGAAACCAATCAGTGATCATAGCTTCCTAACATGGCCGTCAATATTTGTCTTCCATGATAGTCAGATACGTGGCAGCTTCGTATGTCTTAAAGGGAGCACAAAGGATCACTGTTTCTATATTATTCCCATTAATCTATTTCTGTCCTACAGCTTCTATCGATTTCCATCTGTTTTTCCATCTTTGTGATTCATGGAATCTCTTCTTGTCACATGCCCTAATCTTTGTTGTATCGATGCTATGTAATTTTCGTAGTTTTAGTTTTTGCCAATCAAACCCAATTCACCATAATTTCCACAAATACAAAGAAATACCAAAATCAGTCATATATTGCTTACAATTTTTCAAGCTCTAATCTTTTTTGTTTCGCTGCGTGGTGGTTGTTGTTTTGTTGTTTTGTCTGAAGTTGATCTTTTCATGCCTGTGATGTTTTCGAACATGGGTTTTGAAATCTCCGACGAGATGTTGGGTACTTTTGTGCCAATTATGGTTTACTGGTTGTACTCTGGCTTGTATATTTTTCTCGGATGTTTCTTCGACAAGTATAGGTTGCACACGAAACAAGACGAGGATGAGAAGAATTTAGTGACCAAAAAAACCGTGATTATGGGTGTTCTCCTCCAACAATTTGTTCAAGTTCTTGTTGCTACCCTCCTGTTCATGGTATGCCATCTTTTTTTATTTTTTTTTCTTTTTGGTGGATGTTGTGAATTTGGGAATCGATTCCCAGTTAATAGTTATGAATTCATCAAATTGTCTATTCATATTAAAAAAAAAAGAAAAATTGGTGGGAAGTTTTGATTGTCTGCTAGGGTTTTCTGATTGTATCTATTTGTAATTCTGTAATTCAATTTGCTCCGTCTTTTGATGCTTCGTTTTGATTTTTCTTTTTCTTTACTCCGATGGAATAGGGTGTTTGTTGGCTTCTTAGGTATTTGTTAATTTTCCACTGAAATCCACTCATGAAATTAGGAAATATTGATGAATTAGAAAAATCAATATTTGTTTACAGATGGGTGTACATTTTTGAGCGATTTGCAATGATTTTGTCTTCTATGATTGCTTTAGCATGATTTTATTATTGCATTAATTGGCTTCACGTTCACGTGCACTGTTAGACCTCCTGAAAACAGAGTTATTCAAACTCTTGAAAACTAAATTCGTTTATGTACTCTTGACAACTAAATTCATGGAAGGAATAGAGTTTATGTACTCTTGTTGTGGTAGATGGAGAACACAGTTTGCATAAAATAAAGAAGCAGGATCAAAATGTGTGTATGAAGAAAATCAACTGACTAGGCATGGATGAAACAGGATAGAATGGGAGAAACCATTTACAGGGAATAATAATTTGTTATCTATCTACCGATTGATATTGTTTCTGTGGTTTATATGTTGTGTTGGAATTCTTCTCATGTATAAGCACTTGAGTATTGTTTTAAGGTTTAATATATGCTGAGTTTTAAGACTACTTCTCACAGGTTACTTACATATTACATGATACCTATTACTCACTGCTTTTTATTACATTGTTATGTTTTTGTCTCCTGCAGGTAACAGCAAATGAGAATGAGGGTGGGGCAAGTCAATCGCACTCGCCAATTGTTCTTATTAGACAATTTATAGCAGCAATGCTGATTTTGGATACTTGGCAATACTTCATGCACAGATACATGCATGAAAACAAGTTTCTATACAAACATATCCATTCTCAACATCATCGTCTTGTTGTACCTTATGCATTTGGAGCTCTATACAATCATCCACTGGAGGGACTCCTACTTGATACAATTGGTGGGGCTTTATCTTTTCTCCTCTCTGGCATGTCTCCTAGGACGTCAATTTTCTTTTTCTCCTTTGCTACCATTAAAACAGTAGATGATCATTGTGGACTATGGATTCCTGGAAACCTCTTCCATGTGTTCTTCAAAAACAATACAGCTTATCATGATGTTCACCATCAACTTTATGGTACTAAATACAACTTCTCACAACCATTCTTTGTGACGTGGGATAGAATACTTGGAACCTATATGCCTTATTCACTTGAGAAGAAACCAGATGGTGGGTTTGAAGCACGACCTTCAAAAGAATGCAAGGAAGAATGAATGACACTAGGAAATTACTTACAAAATCTGTAATCATTTTGTCTCATACTTATCTGTAAATTCATATGTGTTGTTGTGTCTTGGTAGACAATGAGAGAGCGAGTAATCAATTATCCTTTGTAAGTTTTGAATTGTTTTCATCTTTTGATGTTTAGATCCTCAAATGGATAGTTAACACTTTGTGTAGCTTTTATATAGCAGTTATGAAGAACTTTACGTTTTTGTTAGGTGAGTATTAAATCAATGGATTGAAGGCCATGAAATCGCGATAGTTAAATTGCAGTCTTCAATTTTGTTGAATTTTGACAACTTGGGACTATATCATACGAGGGCTTAAATCTTAGATAACTGATGCTATTCTATGTATGTTGTAAAAATCATACCAGGCACAATTATATTGGAGGTGATCCTCGAGAGTGGCCCTCCTCTCTCCACTTTCTTCAAGGTGTAATTGTAGTAAAATTCTAAAACCCCAACTTACATGCTTAACGCATCCTTCACGAGGAACATCTTACAGGATCACTAGTTATTGTTAAAAATTTGTGTTAAGAAATTATCCTCTGATTTAATTAAAAATAAAAATGCGAAGGTATGTATCTTTGCCCTCTATTTACACTTGATTTGGTTTTGTCATGATATATTTATATTTTTGTTATAAAAATTCGTCACTGGTAGTAGCAATTAATAGCTTATAAGAGCTTTGTAAAATGTAATGCGGCAAACCTTTTCGGGCAACGTGAACATGATGCTCTTGTCCTTTGGGTGACAATGCCAGAGGCCCTGTCCTCTCGGTAATCAATCCAAGATGAGTACATTCTTCATTACTGTTTCAGCCTCCAGTTACTGTATTTTCATAAGAGCATACCATCCAAAGCTGCATGAAAACAAAAGAAATCAAGAAAGAAAGAAAGGGAAAAAGGAGATACTGGACCTGGATTGCGGATGGCGAACCTAAATTTTTTTTTTTATTACAAGGGAAAAAACACATAAATACAAACTAGGCAACTAAATGAGGAAACGAAATTCCAGCAATATCCTCAAAGAGGATATGAAGACAACCCAACGGAGGGGTTTGAAAAGTAGTGTAACCAATCCCAAAAGAATAGGCATAGTTTGTCAGCCAATCCACAAACCTATTGCCTTCTCTATACACATGCCGGGTTCTGACAATCCAATATCGAGAAAAGCAATTTGCGAACTTTCAGATAAGAAAGCAAAAGCTGAGGTCAGTGTCAATCAAAGTAGGGAGCATCAATTTTGCAAACTAAATTGCTAGAGATGAAAACATAATCTTAGTTATGAGTTACGTTCCACTTTGCTTTTAGACTTTCAGGTGTTATTTTTTTTCAATTTTTTTTAGGGAAGCTAAAACGAAATTACATAACTAGACGAGGGAAACAGATTCCCGAAGAATCCTCTAATAGGATCATATGGCACCCGATAGGTGTATTGTCAAAGTAATTGACGCCAACATCAAAATGACCCGCATATTTAGCAAGCCAATCGGCGCATTTGTTACTCTCTCGATATATGTGGCGATGAACAACAATCCAGTTCCGAGTAAACAGTTCATGAATGCCCAGGACTATAGAGTTGTGGGAGCTGGCTCGGTGCTCTGAGGAGGAAAGGATGTCGATCACCTCTGTAGAGTCCACTTCAAGCTCAATCCGACGATATCTCAAGTTCCACGCGAGGGTCAATCCAGTATAGACTCCCCAGAGTTCTGCTGAGACAGGAGTGCACCAGCCAAGATTTTGAGTGAATCCACCCCACCAGATGTCGTCACTGTCTCGGAGAAAACCACCTGCGGTCGCTACAGATGAGGCCCGATTGCACGCACCATTAGTGTTTAATTTGATCCAGCCCGTCGGAGGTTTGCTCCAGTCGATAAGTTGTTCCCATCGAGGCCAAGGACTGGCAGACATTACTCTACTTCGCCACAACCCTGCTTGATGGAGCAGACCTGCATAAGACAAAATAGGAAAAATAGGTGAGGATGGCCAAGAGAACTGATAATCGAAAATGGACATATTCCTCCGTTGCCATAGAAACCAGCAGGTAATGCCAAATAGGCTCGACCATTTGTATCTCAAAACAGTGCGGTGAGATTGGAGGTTGTGAGTGATCCACTCCCTCAAAGACATGGTGAAGAAGGCATGCGAAACGAACTGGGAAGGGAAGTTGTGTCACACTTGTCGGGGTTTCACGCAGTCGCGCATGACATGCAACGAGTCTTCCTCCTGGT
>JANIPN010000003.1:26227820-26238585 GCA_027478595.1 Erythroxylum anguifugum
AATTAATTACAATTTATGTCTTAATGTGATCGTAACGCTAAATATATAATTATAATTAATTTGAGATGCTGTGGCTATTCCCAATTAATTAAAATCATATGATCACTAACATAAATTAAAGCCTAACTATTTTTGCATCAAGTCATAAATAATGCAAATAAATTAAATACTAATGCACAAAATAATTAATCAAATTTTGCATGTATAATAATCATAAATTTATACACACAAAAATGGCAATTAATTACAAGTAATTTGTGCAAAATTAAACAATTATCATATGCATGTCATAAAAGTAAATAATCAAAAGACATACGTAATTAAAACAAACCCAACAATAAGTTTAGAATTATAAGCATAAAGGCTAGATCTGCCAAGCCCAAGCCCATCTGAAGTACCCAAGTCCAACTAAAAGTGATGAAGACTAGATCTGAAACTAATTAAAGGCTAGATCTGGCCCAACTATCTGAAGTAGCCCAACTATCTAATAAAGGCTTGATTTGAAACTAAGCCTATGTCCAAGACCAATTAATTAATAAAACAAAATTTATTAAAAAATTTTGAAAAAACATTGGGGGAGTCGTCTTCAACCTCCAGCCGGGTCGGGCGTGACTCGGCTGGAGCAGACGGAGCCCCGACGCTCCAAGCCATAGTAGGACGCCAGAGCTCGCACGGATGCCGGCGTTGGGACGACGCCGACGACGCGGAACGCACGAAGGGTCTGAAACTCAACCATGCAACGCCTCCCGAATGACGATATCCGAAGCTCTCAATACGGTCGTCGTCCCTCCTGCTCCTTCACGGTCCAGACGACGTCATGGACACCAAGGATGACGAGAAAAAACATCTAGTGTCTTAAAGAGGTCCAAGATGTCGAAAAATCGACAACCTCCAACACACACATACACGGCAGAAAATGCAACCCAAAAATAGAGCATAACAGAGGTTTTTGTTTCATCGGTTTTCAACAAGACAGACGTACTACGAAACTCTGATACCAAATGTAAAACTCAACAAACTGTAGGCATGCATCTCATACAAAATAATGTACGTACAGATCCATGCATTTAAAATCATGTATAACCGTATATATGATTAAACAAGCAGCGGAAATTTACACGGATTACCTCCAGCCATTGCCTTTCCTCTTGAGATCTGAATGTGTCTGTGCAGGTTGGAGCTTCTGTCCTCTTCCAAAGCAGCTCGATGGTGTAAACTGACTGAAGTCTTGACAAGGACAGGGACCAACCGGTGTTTTAAACATTTCAACATAACCCACTGCATGCCTGTCTCTGGCCATCACAGAGAGTGAGTAGTCGGGTGGATGGGCAACCGAAGACAGTGGGTAGGGCTGTCAACTTTTTCAATGGACCATACCAATAATGAGAATAACACTTACATTAAACACCTTCCGTCACAAGTCATGCATGTGAACCTGCCAGCCATTTTTGACTCCTTCATTAGGCTTTCAATGATTGGAGAGTCCGCACAAAAGTTTAGGTTCCACGAGAGAACATTCCTACCAATATTATTGCCGTGGGCATTGGTTATCCATGTCATGCGCGCAGGTCCAAATTCGTTCGCTATTGGGACAAGACTGCGAGATAATCCTACTCTGTACCGAACAGGAAATATCCACCTTTGTCTAAACTATTAATATTTTCCTGAATAATTATACCACTGCGTAGCTACAAAGCGAACTGTTTCTCCTCACGGAAGGAAGCAAGTAAAGGTGACCAGGATGTGGTCTCAACTTGTGGTGGATTTTGAGCGACCTTGTGGCTGGTTAACAGGAACTTCGCGTAGGTTATTAAAGTAGGGCCACTTCAAGTAGAGAGCTAAGGCAGCAGCTGTGGCCATTGATGCTTTTCCTCTATTAGGCTCAATTCTCATATCCTCACATTTAGCTAATTCTTACATAACCTAGTGAAGTTACATCAGTTCCATTTTCTCATCGTGATTTTACGACCATGAACTCTTCCAGAAGACAATGCCAATAGTATTTTGAGACAGGCTGTTGAGAGATTTGGGTGGAAATCAGAGTTTAGAATCTAGTCCTCAATCAAAGATGAGACTGTATTTGCCATCCCATTAGCAACATTGTCACAAACAAACTAGAAAAATAACTAAAAAATGATTGACAGGCAACGATACAGCTTTGGTGCTTTATCTATAGATCAGCATAAGAAAACAAGGGGCAATCCATCAGTTGGCGTGGAAGGAAAATTGACCCTTTTTCGTATGCTAAGGGAAGTTACCGTGATTAAATATATGAGTTGAGATGATGATGGTTGGATAAGAAGAGTGTATTGCCGCTTTGTAACCTCTTCCACAGTCAACATTCATTGTGTGAATGTAGAGTTCCCACCAGCAACCCAATACTGCTTGACAGCAATTAATATCTTCTCAGGCACCAAGGGTCCATCTTCATGATCCACCATTTTAGTGTCCCATCTCATTCCTCCAACTGCCTTTCTCACCTTAGCTAGCACATCCACTTCATCTCTAATTATGACAGCACCCTCTGGTCGCAAAATCCTATCCATCTCCAGAAGTATATCCTCTATGTTACATCTGCATTTAGTAAAGAACAGCAGTTAAGTTATACATTATTATGGCATGAGATGAATCTAACCAGAAAATTTTAACCATAGCAAGCCACAAATTGGTTCCCCAAGGTCCTTCCGATAATAAGAGATGCATTAAACGCCTAGAAACTGAAACTGACTATTAGTACTAAGTCATGGTGATTTTGTCAGCTGCTCCAAATTTGGCATGATCCTAAAAGCAGATAGAGCCTTTCTGGTCCACATTCTGCCATTTTGAACGTGGTATAAGCGACTATGCTTTCATATCAGCAAAGCCTTCTGGGAGATGTTTAATGGAAAAATAAGTGTAGAGCAACTGTATTCCAGTTTAAACAGGACGACTTCAATTTTCTAAACCAGCCCCAAATGTTGAGAATGGTAGGCTGGACGTAAACTGGCATTTTTTTAAAGACCTCAAATCTATCAATGTAGATCCATTAAATTTACTTGTATTAGTTGGTTATTGCACAAAGAAATCAAATAAGAACATTGTCAGATGTTGGTCACTCTATATATGGGAAATTGTTATAATACCAAATTTAGATGAGCAACGTTTTTTACGATAAAATGAGCAACAGATGTGAAACACTGTAACTGCTTCTACAAGGAGTAGACAATTAACGGTGTCACAACTCTTTTCCTGTAAAAGACTGAGTGGATACTCACTTGTCATTGTATAAACTGAAAAGGCCATTTGCATGAATAAGGTCATATGTCCTCGGATATGTGGAGAAAGCTTCACACCTGAAACACCCAAAATAATCTGTTGATGAACAATCGCATTTCATGATTAAGGTGGTAAACCCAAAAAAATGTTTTAAGTTGAAATTCTCAGCAAGAGTGTAACACTGTAAAACATTGCTCAAGCGCTGGAACAGATCAAAAGACAAGAGTGAGGAACAATTAAGTACGTACCAATCGTGATAGATTCCAATTAATCCTCTCTCATATATCACACCTAGTGTGTTTTTCTCAGCTATCGTAGGGACAACATTCATAACCCAAAGTTTTGGAGACTCCAGTGCAGCAGTAAAACCTCCCAACCCAGCATTCATGTCCATAATGTTGCGATACCTCCCGGAGTCAATAAGCTTATTGATTTTCTTATAAGCATGCACATGCTTCCTCCATAATTTGTTGTCCTTCTGGTAAACCTCAGCGGAAACCCCGGGAATAGAACCGCTAGAAACTCTAGGAGGGACAGCATAAAGCCTCTCAGGAAACGTCTTCAATTCCCCACCAGCAATCTCATTTGAACTACTAACATCAGGATACGGTGTGATGCAATCCTCCATTTTCTTGTACCTAGCATACCCCACAAACAATTCAAATCTGAAGCATATGTACAAAGATACATTTAAGAAGTTTCATAATGAAAAGTTTATGTTCAAGTATACAGGATAGTAGCATCATATGGCGCCAAAGTGGGGTCACACTTATCTGCAACCAATTACTTAAATGTGCAAATGTAATCCAAAAGCATACCACACATCATCTGTGTCTGAAGACTTGCAGAATACACGATCTTGGCGATGAGGACAGGAATCAGCATTCATTCTTTTCTGCCAAATTGCTATTTCACCATTCTCATACTTCTTTTCCCAGCAAAGAAGCTTGGCAATCTCTTCAATGTTTCTTTGTTCCTCCTGAAGTTCCTCTTTGGGACGTTGCCATGCTTTATAGTTAGCCTTCCAATGGATTGGAGGACCAGAAAGCACCCAGTAACCACCAGGTCTAAGAACACGATCAACTTCCTTCATGTATATTCCTCCTGCAAATATAAAAACGTATTGAGTCAGCTCTTTATCACAAATTAGGCAATAAAAGAGAAGAAATGAAGCACGAATTGAGGGCAGGCACGGCATAACAGAAAACCAATCAATTCCTTGTGTGAAGAAACTCTCACCATTTGCACCCCAAGGGATTAAGCAACGAGAACAGTGAGCCATATCAAAAGCTCTGGAAGGGTATGGCAGCTTTATGGTACCAAGAACCCCAATAACAGCAGGTACACCTCTTTCAAGAGCAAACTGAACCTGTGCTTCATGAGAATCTCTTGGTGCGAAGGACATTGCAATCACATTTCTACTCCAAAGGTATGCACCCCAACTGGCAACCTGAATTAAAGAACAAATTGGTTTAAAAATAAGCACAAGAAGTCAGCCAACAAGCCCTAGTCAATGGGAGAAGAAAAGATATTAAGTCCGGTAACTTACCCCACAACCAGTGTCCAGTGCAGTTCTAACTGTCCCATTAGCCATCGGTATGACTGAAGCTAGCTGATCAATGTACTTATCTGCTCCTTGTGGAAACTGAGTTCCACCACCAGGAAACCTAAATACATTGCCTTCATATTGAACCCAGTTTTGAATAGCCTTCTCAACAGTGAGGCTCTTGTAAGGTGCATTGGCAAAGGGCACAAAGTCACGACTCTTAGGCCAAGGGAAAGGAGTCACATAGCCTTTTGGGGCAGGAATTAGGCAATGCAGCTTCTCTTCTTCACGAGGACAATGCCTCTCTCGGTATATCATGTTTTCCCTAGGGAAAGTCATAGCACGCCTTTGATCTTGGCAAGGTGTGTAATCAGTGTAACGAGGTTTACAAGGCTCGATCACTTTGGGTTTTGAATCAGAATCAGCACCCACTTCACCGCCATGATGAGTCTCAAAATCTAAACTCGGCAGTATATTGCAGTCCCCTGTGTTCTTGGTAATTGCCATAGCAAGGTTATCAGCCTTTC
This sequence comes from Erythroxylum anguifugum, assembly GCA_027478595.1. Taxonomy (NCBI): domain Eukaryota; kingdom Viridiplantae; phylum Streptophyta; class Magnoliopsida; order Malpighiales; family Erythroxylaceae; genus Erythroxylum; species Erythroxylum anguifugum. The sequence continues at coordinate 26,233,149 of JANIPN010000003.1, forward strand.
CAAATCCACTCCTTTGCCATGCACCCAATATATAGAAGAAACAACATAACCCCACTACAATAAAGATCTGTATAGAACTCCTAGTTCTACCATCAGCTGAATTAATTTTTAACGCCATACTGCCCTGAAATCATTAGCAGAGCAACTTAGTAATAAGTGTAACCTGATACTATATGCAAATCCGAGGCTTACATAATAATACAAGAGAAAAGAAAGAGGCATTCTCAAGATTTACAAGTGAAACATTCATTAGAAAAAGGTCAGTGTACTCTTATATATAACAACAATATATTGAAACTCAAGCTTGAACCTTATCCGTTTGAGTACCACTCTGAGTTGGAACTAAAATACAGGAAGCTCAGTGTACTCTTTCCATCTGTTTTATCCAGAGGAAGCAATAACAAGCTCGATAACGTAGGAAAACAAATTCAAAGGTTGAACGTAAACAGCTAACTTAAGCTTGAAATGATCGAAATCAGACCTCAAACACCCATAAAGGACACAAAACACCCTGATCCAATCAAGGACTCAATAACCCATCTCAGTATTGAGAATAGTACCCAGAAAAAAGAAAAGGCAACTTTAATGTTCAATCAAAGCAGGGAAACCTTCCATAAATGTTTTACAAACTAACAAATCTCACATTTCAACAAAAAAAAAAAAAAAGGAACACATCTTACAGAAACCAGTTTACTTACCAACTAAAAGAAGAGAAGCACGCAATGGTTCAAAGATCCCACTACCCAATCACAGAAACAGATCTCATAGATGTATCGGGAACACTTAAAGCTTCGATCTTGCAGTCTTTAAGAAGAACCCAGATAAAAATGATGAAGGAATGTAGGAGATCTCAATGATCCAATCTAAAATCCCCACCAGCGAAGTGTCAGTAAATCTCTGAAAGCCCTCGCACCAATCACCAATTGACGAACTTTATATCTAAAAGAAAACAACCAAAAGATGGGATCTAATGTCTAAATCTAAAGCGCTACCGCTACAAGGATGTGACTTTTGTGCCCACTAGAACTCATAAACAGCGTGTGGGTAACTGTTTTGGAACAACTTGGTTTCTTAAAGAATGTCTCGTTGCTAAATCCTGTAATCTTACATACATAAATATCCAAGTCTCAACTCATCCTATGGCTTTTGCTCTTTTTCTGATTTGATATTTTGACGCAAAAGAATATTTGATTGTTGTTGTGAATTTTCATTCCGCGTCTAATACAATACAACACGGTGAGCGCACGTTCCGCTGCAACGGGCCAATGTTAGTGGGTCCTACAGTTTAAGGGAAGCGAGAAGCTAAAGAACAAGACGACGATCAAGTGGACAAGAATGATATGATGATATCTGAGTTCGTTTATGAACAGAAGAGGACGGGTGTAATGATTTAGATCTGGGATTGGCAAGTGAAAGCAAGGGGTAATAAAGAAATCAGGTGGCTGTCAAGTCAAGAGTTCAATAGTGCATGGTTCGTACCTACGTCAACGACTCACAACAAAGGCTTTCTGGAGTCGGTGTTATAAAATCTCCACAGTCAGTCACTGTCTCGTTAATGGGACATTCATGTGATTGCCAAAACCCCATGTAGGAGGCTACTTCTTTGGTCTCATCAGAATTTATGTATTACATAACGGACTTACATCAAGAGCAATTTCTTTTCAAGTTTTGGCTTTCAGGTTATGAAATCCGGTAATACTATAAATTCTACTAGGCAAGATCGAACACATCATTACATTATTCCGTATGGCATGACTCCTGAGACTTTAAAGAACACGGACCCTTTCGTGCATTGATTCCTTTTTTAATCATCGTTTAAAAAAAGAACTACTTTCTGCCGGAAATCCTTTTCTTAATTACATGAGTGATGTTTGTGATTTTTTTTATGAGTTAGTCTCTTCATTATAACAAAAAAAAAAGAACTACTTTTTCATAATACTAGGTAATCTAATGATTTTGTTTAAGAAAATCTTTACTTCATGTTCCTGAGATGAAAGTCGTGCCGGCATGTGATGAAGTCTTCTATGTTTAATTGATTAATTAAAGTATCCATCACTTGTTTTTTCTTTCAAGCATTCCTGTCAACTTACGATAGACGTTAAGATTTTATACGCGTGAGATACGCCTTACATTTATAGTGAAGTAGATTTTTAATAATTTTAGGTTTCTCGGGAAATTTAGTTTAATATCATTAAGTATTTTATTTATGAAAAGAAATTTTTAATAATTTTAGGACCTATTTGTTTCAAGTTTAGTTTTGGATTTTTGTGTCTTTGTTTTCAAACGTATTTACTTGAATTTTAAGTTTTGATTTTAGTTTTAGTTTTTTAGGGTTTTCATAAGTTATGAAAATTATAAAAAGTAGTTTTTTGGTTTTTGTTTTTGTTTTTTAAATCATAATCTTTAGCTAAATACTATATATTATTTAATTATTTTAATATTTATTATTATTATTATGAATAATATAATATAATATATTTTAATTTTATAATTACTTCAAATTTTAGTTTTAAAAATAAAATACTTTCAAATTTAAAATATCTTAAAATATATAAATTTATAATAAAATTTTCTTTAATAATTATACATATATTTTAACAAATAAAAATATAACTACATTGATGTTAACAATCAAACAAAATTTTGTTTGTATTTAAAAATAGAAACTAAAAACATAAAGTAAAATCTTAAAACTACAATAGAAAAATATAAGTGAAATCAAATGACCACTTAAACTTCTACAAAAATACAATATTAACATCCTTAAGATTTTGTGGTAATAAAGTTTTACTATAATTAGAATTCTTATGTATAACCTTATAAATACTTTGTTAAGGATTGTTAAGTTGTTCTAGTTGTCACATTTCTCCTTGTATCACCTTTCTCGCAGTAATTAAAAGAATATATTTTCTTGCCTATGGGCGTAAGTCATATCAATCGGTTAAATCACATAAATTCTTGTGTTCTTTAATTATTTATTTTCTCTTTTATTGATTTTGTTTTACACAAAAATTGGTATCAATGCTAAGTTTAGTTGTCAAGATATCTGAACACAAGAAGGAGAAGAAGATTTGTCGAAGAATTTAAGAGCATCGAAAAAAGAAGAGACTATGTCAAGAGCAAACATCAATGTTGTTGAGTATGGGAGACGAGGTCTTAAGAGAGATGATTAATGAAACTAGTGCTACTTCATTGTGGAAAAGACTTGAAAACAATTATCAGAAGAAATCACTTACTATTCATTTATACCAACAGTAGCGTTTATATAACCTGAGGATGTTATAAAGTAAATAAACAAAATACCACATTGATAATTTTAATCGTATCATCTTAGATCTACAAGGTGATAAATGTTAAAATTAAGGACAAAGATCAAGACACAATCCTTTTATGTTTTTTACCCAATTTATATGAGAATTTTTTAATAACATATTATATAATAGAAAAAAAAACTATTTTATCAATAATGTGAACGATACTTTGTAGTCCAAGGAATTGAAAAAAAGTCTCAAGCACATATGAATATGTATCAAATTTGGATCTGGTTGTCGACGAAATAAGGAAGGCGCTATGAAAATATGATTAAGTCATGATCCAAATGTAAAATTAAAGTTACTTGATGTTTTAACTGCGAAGTTAAAAGGCACTTTAAGAAGGACTACCTAGAGTGGAAGAATATAAACGAGAGAAGGTAAGCAAATTAAATGCATTTAATGAATTTACTGTGCACAACTTTTACGGACAACATTTGTCCAATGCTTAGGTAATGAGTTTGCCGTTTTTCTATGAAACCAATTTCACGGTGGATGTCAAAATGTTCTTATGCATATTAAATGAACAGTTTCATGTGTTAAAACAAATAACACCACAACATACGCTGCAATTCATTGGTCCTTTTTCAAGTATGACGTTAATGCAATACCGTTAATAAAAATGCAATCCTATATTTATTTATTGCGCTTAACAAACATACTAATAGTAAGAATAGGCAAAAATAAATACTTGAAATTTGTGAGGATTAATTGATATTGAACTTCAAAAATATGAAGTCTCTATGTACTCCACACCGAAAAATACGTCATGCTTTTAACACTTAATATGACTATAGTTAAATTTGAAGAACCTCTTCTTCAAAAATGGAGAAAAAAAATTCTAACTTTTCTCTTGTTTTATTTTTACGAATTGAAAACAAAAATGTAAGAGTATATCTATATATCACTCTTCTCTTCGTTGTTGTTTTCACGTACTAAATTGATCAATATTCATATATCACTCATATCTTCGTTTTGCGTAAATGTACTAAAAAAAAGAAAACGTGTATATAACTTCTCCTTCACTTTGTTTATATTTTAACGTTGTGGTTTTAAAACTTAAAAACTACCACCTTACGCATCCTTTCGTTTTATTTTGTAAAACCAAAACAAAACCACCAAATGCAAGGTCACAATCTGACGCCTTCTTTGCTTTTTTTATAAAATAATTATTATTATTTATAAAATGAAATAAAATAAAAACATTTTATTTTATTCATATTTTTGTACAAGAGAATTTCTAATATTAATTATATTTTCTGTGCTAGCAAAAAATATAATAATATGCCATAGAGATTATTTAATAAATTAAACAGGAACTATTACACTCGCAAGTGTGTGACCACATAGGTTCATCTGTAAGCCAGTAGTAATTAATCCAATTAATTACTAATTAAGGTTGGCATCTAACAATACTTCTCAAAAACCAGTTAGTGTGAAGTAATAACTTTACAAAGACAAAACCTGGTTAAGGATAATGTATTATTGCCTTCCATCATTACAATTTCGAATTATCCTAAGGTATGGTTTAACTGTCAAACCCTATTAGATAACCAACTATGTTACATGTTGATCATTAATGATTGGTGAATGACTTAAGAAACTTCTTTTCCTAACTCATTTAATCGCTCTGGCCAATGTCTTGAAATAACCATTAAGATCAATGTTAACATAGAGCTCAAACTCATTACCTAGAGTCGATAGATCCCATCGTGACTCACCACTAATCAAATAGGTACGTAATTATATCCAATGATCATTGAACTAGCATTTTTACACACTAGGTTTCCGACATCAAAACATAATAAGTGACCTATTGATTACTATGATGATCTCAGTTCAAAGGAAAAATAAACATTTAAATCCTTATGAGAATATCCCACTTGACAGTTCATAGGTAATATTATCCATTGGGAATTCTCAGTTTGGTTAGTTCAATAATCATATCTCCATATGCATCATCTATATATGTAACTTACTAAATGAGATCTAATAATATCCATCCAATAGATACTATTACATACATATTGATCTAACTGGATCATTAGAGTCCTTATTTGATGATCCTATGATTAATAGCACTTTTAGATTAAACCCTAGAGACTTGACTCTCATTATCATAATCT
>JANIPN010000003.1:26272551-26283851 GCA_027478595.1 Erythroxylum anguifugum
AAGAGCTTCACTCTCCTATCAAGAAAAGAAATTACAAGACCTCTTCGAAACAATAAATCAGAAAATTCCCCTAGTTTAACAAACTAAAAAACAATCATTCTTTGCAATGCCATCACCCTTAAGAAATTGTATACATTAAAGCTACAAATTAAATGCTTGAAGCAGGTATTTTCATGACTTAAGAATAAAGCTTTATTGGTGATCTCTTGAAACAAGTAAACTCACAGGAAAAAGCAATAATCGGACATTCAAAGCTAGTAAAATATCTATGGCAAATGATAGACACGGGCATTACACTATTCATTTCTGCTAATTCCATTCAAAGTTTCAACGAAATGCAAACAAAGATAATATAACAGCAACGCAAGAACTAAACAAAGAGAGGAAAATTTCCATACCTACAAGCACTAATAAGCCCAAAAACATCGTCCTCCAAACCCCAACAGTCCTGCAAAACAATTTCCCCCACAGAGCTGCAGACCCTAAACAAAGCCTTCACTCCTCATTTGACCGACACTGGGGAGTTGCCGAAGTTGTCGGGCAGATCGCTACCTTCAAATTCGTTGTTGGGAACGCTACCTTCAATTTGTTGTTGGGAACGCTACCTTCAATACTCTAATAATCAAGAAACCAGAAAAGTCGGTATCTTTAGGACACAAAATTGGTAAACTAACAAAACAGAGAAAAGCGACTCTTACCCACTTACAAGAAATGACGGAGGGGCCGGCGGCGATAGCGTCCTCCAGAGGCCGGACTGTGGAGGAGTGCCAAGACATGATTCAACGAAGTTTTAGAACTCCAATGGTGAAATTCCTGAAAGAGAATTTGGAGAAATCTGGGTGTTGGGTTGGTGACAATTTCATCAAAACTGTTCACTGTGACGAGAAAATCAGCGGTGGTTGGGCCGATTGTACTCATCATGCTTGCAGCGAGATTCGTGCTGGCCATCTTAGTGGTGATTGCCATTACAAAAGTGAACTTTTGCGAGGTTACATGAAAATAAGAGGCCATGAACAAGAATGTGTGAGAAGAAGAGTTATGAAGTCAGTGACTGCCAACCCATACTGCTCAGAGGCAGCTGCAAAGGATGCCATGGAAGCTGTCTGGGATATTTGTTATAATGATACAACGCCCTTTGATAGGGCTCCTTGAACGAAACAAAACAGAGAAAAGCGAACATCAAAGATCCCGGAAACTTACATGTTATTACCCATCCCAAGATTGAGTAAAGCATAGATCTGTTGCCCTAGCTCCAGAATCTTCCTTTGCCAGTAACCTCACATGGCCAGATCTGTTAGAGTTGATGCGAAACAAGGCCAGATCTGGAAGCAAACCGAGCTCTTCCGGCAAGTACCCGGCGTCTGAGAAGAGAGAAAGGTGCGATGGAGGCATCTGAGAAGAGAGAAGAGCGAAAGGTGCGATGGATTCATTCGGAGAAGAGAGGACTGAGGAGAGAAGACGATATTATGTTTAAGTTTGCAACCGGTTATCAAATAACCGGTTCTTGGATAAACCGGCCGGTTCTCTGATAAACCGGTCGGTTTTTATATTAAAAGGTTATTACCTCGGACCGAACCGGACATATGGCCTGTCCGGACGATTTTCGGTCAGACCGGCCGGTCCGGTCCTGTTTTCACATCATTGATAATACATGACTTTTTAATCATTGCTGTTAAGTAAAAAAAATATTTAAAATTAATAAGAAACTTTTTTAAAATAAGTATATTAATACAAAATTTTTATATTAAGAGTAGTCAATGAATTCTGCTTTTGACCTCCAACTCCAAAAGGACGATCTACCAATGAATTACTGGTATCAATGTTCTAAATATCGTTTCGTATGTGTCGGTATTGGCCGAAAAAGTATTTTTTATTTTGATACTGGCTTTAAGTACCGGTCAGCACCAAAAGTTTTGCCTGGTACCGGCCAGTATTTAAAATACCAGTCAAATACCTATCGATATTGTGCATTTTGACAAAACGGGGGATTAAATTATAAACAAAAATTTAACAATCCCAACTCTCTCACTCTATTTTTTTCTCTCCCTCTCAATGTCGTTCTACTTCTCACTCGTTGCTCTCACTGTCGCTGCCATCCTCCCGCCACCATCACGACGCCACCACTCCTCTCCACCATGCCTCCCCGCCTACTAGTCTGCCTCCCTCTCCACCATGATTCCCCGCCCCTACTGGTCTGTGTTTTACCTCTCCAACCAAGCCTCCTTCGCCTGCTGCTCTTCGCCTGCTGCTCTTTGCCTCTCTCTCTGCTCCACAGGCTGCTCAACTGCTTTCCTCCACCAATCCATCACCATCGCTACCGCTGCTCAACCGAAAAGTGAAACCAGATTTCAAATATGGTTTTTGAACCAACCCAACTCGACCCACCAAACCAAATTGAAATTGTGATTTTTTTAGGTGTATTTTCAATTGCTTTTTTTTTTCTTGCTCCTGAATTGCATTTGTGAATGGTTGGAATTGAATTATGAATGGTTATGTTTAATATGCTGAATTGCGAATGGTTGTGAATGGTTAGAATTGAATTGTGAATGGTTGGAACTATTGGAATTGTTGGAGTTGTGAGATTTGAGAAATTTGAGTTTATAAATGTATACATATTTTCACTTTTAACCAACCATTAACTTTAAAAATAAAATGGATTACAATTCATTTTTTGTGACTTAACCTACAAAATTTTAAATTAATGATTCTTAAATAATTAGTACCACTATTAAGATCCTTTTATTCTCCTTTTTTAGCTCCTATATCACACCGAAGGTAGAGACAAATAAAATAAAATAAAGAGGGAGAAAAAATTTTACTTTCATATTTTTTAATAAATACAATTGATTGTTGTATAAAATATTATATTATGTTATACTAGGATTATAATATAACAAAATGAGATGAAAATAGAGATTTTGTTATAAAATAGTTTAATTATAAAAAATCATGTTACCATTTATCCTACATTTATCTCCCCATGGGACATCAATAGATTAATGGAAGATAATTAATTAATTAATTAAGTAGCCCCAATTTAGGCATTTTTAAGTAGGTATACAATGACATGAGCCATTAAAATCTATTAAAGAAATCTTTGATGAGAACTTGATGTGAAGTGTGAAAGAATCATTGGTTTGATTATGACTCATTTGATTGCCTTAATATGTTAAAGATGACGTTTCTTCAAAGATGAAAATATCAAAATATCATCTATATAAACTAATGTCATGTTTAATTCATACATAATGAAGTAAAAAATTTCTTTATTTATTAAGTTCAATTCATTTCATGCATGTAATTTTTTATATTTTTCTTCAAACATATTCAAGTTGATTACTATTAAGTGTGTTGTGTTATTATGTATATGCAATACGTGAATTGTTAGTTTTTGACTGATGGTGAATTGTGTTAGATGAAATTAAATTATGGATGATGTTATTATACAAAAAAGTTATATTATATAAGATGAACATGCGTGTTGTGTAATTGTAAATGTTGAATACTTGAATTATTGGTTTTTTACTTATTGGTGAATTGTGTTGGATAAAATTGAATCGTAGTGAATGAAATTTGAATTGCGTATGATGTAATCATACAAAATGAGTTATATTATATAAGATGGACATGCATAATATGTAATTGTGTTGTTGAATACTTAAATAGTTGGTTTTTAACTTATTGGTGAATTGTATTGAATAAAATTGAATTGTGTTGGATGAAATTGAATTGTGTATGATATAATCATATAAAATAAGTTATATTATATAAGATAGACATGCATATTATATATGTTAAATACTTGAATTGTTGGTTTTTAACTTATTAGTGAATTGTGTTAGATAAACTTGAATTGTATTAGATGAAATTGAATTATGCATGATGTAATCGTACAAAATGAGTTATATTATATAAGATGGATATGTGTATTATGTAATTGTGTATGTTTGGACTTTTGAATTAAACAATACATATTTTATGATAATAGTTGATAATGAAATTATATGTTCTTTATTTTGATATATGTCTTCATTTATTTTTGCAAATAAATGGAAGGAAGTTCAAGTACTCTTGACCATTTAGCCGCTTCAAGAAGATATAATGATCCAACTTGGGCCCATGCTACATTGGTCCCCATTATGAAAATTCATACTATTTGCTTGTTCTGTAATAAGCATTTGAAAGGTGAGGGAATCACCCATTTAAAGAAGCATTTAGCTAGGCTTAAAGGAAATGTGAAACCCTGTAAAAAAGTAAGTATGATGTGAAGTGGTAAATGAAAACTTTGCTGAAAGAATATCAACATGAGAAAGATAAAAGGGAGATATTGAATTATGAAATTGATAGTGGAAGTTTGTTTGTCGGTGTTCATGATGATAGTGAAAATGTTGAAAGTGGTAGTGGTAGTGTTTCTTCCCAACAAGAAGTGAATGTGGCATCTGGACCTAATGTTAGGAAAAAAAGAAGGCAGATGATTTTTTTTGCACCACGAACAACTTCTAGAACTCAACCTTCAATTCGTAGTGTCATGCAATCAAAAGAAGTGACTCATAATGTAGATATGGTAATGACTAGATGGTGGTATGATACAGGCGCAACATTTAATGCTTCCTAATCTTATTATTATCAGCTTATGGTGGATGCTATAACCTCTTACGGTCTAGGATAAAAATCTCCTTCTATTGATGGCTACAGGGATAAACTTTTAAGTTGCTTAATTCCTAAAATTAAAATTTATTTGCAAAAAAGAAGAATAGATTGGCTACTTATGGGTGTTCAATTATGTATGATGGTTGGATAAATAGAAGACATGAGGCTATTATTAATTTTTTGCTTTATTATGTAAAGGGCTCAATGTTTTTCAGGTCTATTGATGCATTTGGCCTTGTTAGGAATGCTAATACTTTATTTGAAATATTCGATGAAGTTGTGAACGAAGTAGGGCCAGAAAATGTTGTTGAGTTAATTACTGACAATGATTCCGCTTATAAAGCGACGGGAAGAAGGTTACAAAACAAGTATAATTCTTTTTTTGGAATCCTTGTATTGTACATTGCATTGGCTTAATGATGGAAAATATATGAGATGCTAGGTATTTTCCTATTATTGATGAGTATGTGCAGAAAGCCAAAAAGGTGATCAAGTTCATCTATAATCATGCATATGTCTTGAATTTAGTGGGAAAGGGTTTTACTAGTGGTAGGAATTTGTGTCATCCTGCTATTACAAGATTTACAACAAATTTTGTATCGCTTTAATGTTTTGTTATGATGAAGAAAGAGTTGAGACAGATATTTATAAGTGATAAGTGGGTTGCTTCTTAGCATGCTAGGTCTAATGTTTGATTAGAAGTTTCCATAATTATACTTGAAGAATTTTAGTCCCAATGCCAATTTGTCATTCGAGTTTGTGAGCCTTTAGTAACGGTGCTTCGTTTGGCTGATAATGATGAAAAGGAAACATTGGGTTATTATTTTGATGTCATAGAAAGGGCGAAGGAAGCAATCAAGGTCAATTTGAAAAATAGTCCTTTATGCATACCTCATCATGTAGTCATCAATGACAAATGAGAAAGGCAACTTTACTCTATGTTGTTTGCAGTTAGGGAACTTTTGAATCCTCGTATTTATTTCAGACCAAGTTTTACAAAGAAAGTTGCAGTTAATAAATGAGTGCTATTAATTATTACAACAATTGTTGCCCATGAGATGATGCAAGATCTCCTGAGCTTACAAATAAAGCTTTATAAGCAGTCTTCTGGAGATTTTGGGATGCTAATTGCTATTTAACAAAGAGCCAAACTTTCTTTAGGTATATATTTTTTCATTTTGTTACTTTTTGAAAATTAATTATCACTTTATTTTGTTTTAGTACTACTTTTGTTGTCTTACTACTTACAGTTTCTTATTGTGACCAATTCGGAAAAGATGTTTCAGAATTGCAAAGGTTTGTAATTCAAATTCTAAGTCAATGTGCAAGTGTAATAGGTTATGAAAGGAACTGGAGCACATTTGAATTCATCCATTCTAAAAAAGGGAATAGATAGGAGCACAAGAGATTGAATGACCTGATATTTGTTCATTACAATTTAAAGCTTTGGGAAAGATATGTTATTATCATTATTAATTTACATATAATTTATTATAATTTTTTCATAATTAATTTTTATTGTTTACTAGGACTCTTAATAGAACAAGTAGTTTAATAGATCCAATTTATATTGATAATATCTATTTTTTGATGCATTGAGTTTCTAAGTAACAGGGTTTGGTAGATGTGAGGAACTTGAAAGATAATTTTGAATGGGAAAATATTGACATGTCATTTGATGTATTGAATTTGAATGATGATGATGATGAGACTCCTCTCAATGATGATGATTTTGTACTAAATGATAATTGGGGTTAGTGCAGTTATAGTGGGTATCTCCTAGACGATTGAATAAAGTTTCAGGTTTTTTTTCTCTTCTTCTTTTAATTTTATTTATATTTTATGTACATGTTAAATTCTAAATATGCAATATAATTATAAATATTTTTGTTTCAGGTTTAACTTCTCCTTGGTTGTTTCCTTATCACGGACTCTTGTTGTAAATTGTAATAGTTAGAGAGTCAAGGATATTTATTGTTCTTTTTATTTGATGTTTTGATGTAATTATTATTTATTATATAATGAACTTGTAATATTTTAAATACGTTGTATTGTTCTTAATTTTATATTTTTAAGATGATTATCTTTTTTTTCATATTAATTGTGGTTGTTATTTATATATGAAATTAATGTAAATAAAACAAATAAATTGTTATTATTTTAAAATTTTATTATTATGATTTTTTGAGATAAGGTTGATGTAAAATTATAAAGTATACAATACAATATACTAATGAACAATTTTGTAATTTTTTTTAAAATGTAGGGACTATTTTATAAATTTTAAAAATTGCAAAAATGATATCCTATATTGATCGGTACTAGTATAATACCATACCAAAACTCAACCTGATACTAGGGTCGGTACGATATTCATAACATTGACTAGTATAGCACTGATTTGAGTAGAAACTATCTATTCAAAATAGTAGTATGATGATAGGAAGCACATTTTTGAAGGAAAACAGCCATATAAGGTAACGATGGCGTTTTCTTTTATTTGCATTCCAAAACACTAAATAAAGCAACTGAAACATTAAAAACTAATTTGGAAGAGGATTTTACAAAATTTCATATATCATGAATGTTGGACCCCGTTTCCGAAGTCCAACATTCGAAATCATAAAAGCATGGAGGACTCATTTCTTATAACTTACTGAGCATAATTGGGGAACTTCCATTTGGAATTTCAGACCAGCTTCTTCAGAATATTTGTTCCCCATTGTCTTACGTTTCTAACGACACCAAAATGCTTAATTTGGTTCAAAAATAAAGAAGTTATAGCCAAAACACTTTCGGGCTAAAACTAAACCAAGACTGAATACTATACCCGAATTCACTCCAGAAATTGAAAGTCTTAGAGCCTAAATTGAAATTCGATTCCTTCACATAAGTTGTAGATCCATGTCTCTAGTTTGTTTAGAAACAAGAATCAACTCATTTAGATCTCTACAGATCGAGATATCTCCAAAATACTGAAGCATATTCAGAAAAATATCCAACTCATACTCTCTTAATCGATCCTTTCACTTTGATTCAATCCATCTTTTTCAAATTAATATTAAAAGCTATAAATTTTATGGAGAGTTAGAGGAATGTCTTAGAAATCCAACGCTTTAAAAATCAGGTCAATCGGAAGTCGGACGAAAAAGTTATGGCCAAAAGAGTGGAGAGAGGTCGGATTAGGGGAGGAAAACAAAAATCGGCACGCGAGGGCGTGTGAGAGACCGCGCGCTCACCCTCGCGAGGTGCTCGCGAGGGCCTGCCTCCTGGGATTTTCTTCTTCCGACATCCTAACTTTCACAATTCATAACTTTTGACTCAGAACTCCAAAATTTGTAAATTTGGTATCACTGGAAAGCTAAAAGAAGGCTCTACAACTTCTATGAAGGACTTAAAAACAATTTTGGTCTCTAAAAGGGTCAAAAGTCCACGACAAAGGGACTGTCCGATAATTTCATCCTTAACAGCATCATAACTTCTAAAAATCACATCTTTCTACTCCATTGTCCAAAAATATCATACTTTATACCAAAGGAAAGATAAAAGCATAATCTACAACTTTCATGAAGAACTTAAAAGCAATTTCTGCCTCTATAAGGATCAAAATGTCAATCAAAGTGGCTGTCTCGAAAGTTCACCCTAAACAACATCCAAACTTCAAATGATCATAAGTTTTAGCTCCGATATCGAAAAATATCATACTTTATAGCATTAGAAAGCTGGAAAGATAAGCTACAACTTTCATTAAGACAACTTTGGCTAATTCTATCTAGATCAATACAGTTTTTCCATTGAATTTTTATGAACACCATTCCTACACCTAGGATGGTTTACCGACACAATATCTTCTCTTATCACCCACTACCAAGTACCCTTCGGTACTATTGAGTTTCTCCACAACCAATTCATCTCATACACCTTTCCAATCTCCAACATGTTATTTAAAAATAAATAACCAATAGCAATCTCAACAAGGTGGAATATGTGCATGCACATTCCTCTTCCGCAAAAGTCATACACAACCTATAAAGTAACACAATCATACACAAAAAGGAAAATCCTTGAATTCTCATTCTCGTTTCCAATCAAAATGAATGTTCATAAATAGCTTTAATTACATATCAACATGTCCATCATTAATATAGCACAAGATACAAAATACATGAGATGGTCAATGTTTGATATGATATGCTTATAAAGCTATTCAAAAGTCTAGTTACTAACTTAGTACAAAAGTATCTAGTGCCTTGCAAGGTTCACGCTCTAGTACAAAAGCTTGATTCTTTTCTTCTCCTCTTCTCTTTAGTTCACGTTTTCTCTTCTTTCTTTTTAGTTCCTACAACACTTCTCCTTCTTCTTCTAATTCAAAACAAAAATTTAACTCCTTTTCTTCCAATTATGCCCCTCCTTAGTCTTGTCCTCCCAATTTTGCCCTTCTTTCATTTAATTCATATACCAACTCCTTTAAGCTAACTTAATTCTAACCTTTAATTTCAACTTTCAACACCCCATTCATACTTACTAAAATTAATGACTCAACTCTAAAAATAATAAAACAATTAAAGCAAAATAAAGAATAAAAAAAATTCGGGGCCCAACATGTAGGATTAGTCCTACAATGTTCATTTGTTTTACACCAATCATCGTCCTAACGCCATTCATGATGTCACTCATATTTTTCTCTAAAGTATATGGTATTGAAATCCATCTTATTTTTAACCTTATAAATGAGATCTTAGTCATTCCTATACCTAAATGACTTTTGTACTATACTTGTCATACCAAATACTCCATACACCCTTCCTCTATGTCTGACAGAGTCAAAATTATTTTTGAATTAGGTCCCATTGATGAGGTCCATAGAAAACCCAATAATGTACGTGGCCTCAACGTTATCCCTCATTTCTACCACCTATTTATTAAATATAATTTTGTCTCCACTAGTAATCATTTTACCTTTCTAGGCCACGATGATCTTTGGTTTCTCTTTGCCCTTATGTTAGAACAAACTATTCACCTTGGTTGTTTTCTTTTGCTCAATACTATTCACTTTTATTAAACTAAAAAGAAGAAACAAAATATCTCATATGCTCTCATCTTTAGCCTTATTTTTCATCACTTCTAAATTCCTCCCACTGGCAATAAGATTGAATTTAATTTCTTCTTTTATTTTGCTACTCTTCGCTGAATGAGATATCAATTGGTTGATGGATAAATGACTAGACCACATTAGCACCAACACCTTCAGCCTTAGCATCCATCTCCAATTCATGAGGACCCATCATATGATGGTCCCAACAAGCCCCTCTTAAGCCACACTATCAAGCTACCTATAGATGATGAGACCGTTACCTCTCAACCCATGACATCACTCCCGGCCAGATGCTCGTTTTGCTGCCATTGAGCATCTGTGAGATCCCACATCGGTTGGAGAGGAGAACGAAGTATGACTTATAAGGGTATGGATACTTCTCCCCCTAATACGCGTTTTCTCTAATGTGGGAAGAGCAAAACCATGAGGGGTTTGGCCTGAGGGACACCCCAAAATGGACAATATCCATGGATGGGGGGTCTAGGCTGCTATAAATGGTATCAGAGCTAGTACCCGAACCATTGTGTCAGCTAAGTTGGGCCCTAAGGGGGGTGGAGAGTGTGAGATCTCACATCAGTTAGAAAGTAGAACGAAGTATGCCTTATAAAGGTATGGATACCTCTCCCCCTAAGACACGTTTTTCCTGGTGTGGGAAGAGCAAAATCGTGAGGGGTTTGGCCTGAGGGGCAACCCAAAATGGACAATATCTGTGAACGAGTGGTCTGGGCTGTTACAGCATCAGATTATTATATTGTGAGTAGAGCTTGACTCTTTCTAATACATCACGATGCATCACCTTGATGACCTGTATAGATTAATTGAGTCTTGTTTCCCACCTCCAATTAGTTGAATCTTTTTCATGTTTCCAAAAAGGGGCAGAAAATTTGTGTGATATTAGAAAAATACTACAATTTAGGAGGAGTAAAAGTAGTTTTATATCTCTTTGAAAATATTTACTTTTGTTACATATTCCTCTCTTTTAAATTGTGTTTATGATATGGATTTATGTTATTTTCTTTTCTCTTATGCATGAATTAAGAGGAAGTTAATTATTATAATATGTCAAACTAAGTTCTTGTGATACTTTATAATGTCACAAATATATTGTCATCATAAAAAAGGTGGGTATTGTTAAACCAAGTGAGGTTTTATTCAAAGTTTTAATGATAACAAAACATAAGTATTATTAACGAGTTATTTTAGTGTTATTGATGAGAAGGAATATAAGAATAAGACTATGCTTTGAAATCTTCAAGATTATTCTATCTGATAATCTCAGACCCATTTTCGCAATTGAGGTTGAATCAATGTAGCTCCTTATATGTATCTTTGGCCTGATTCCCCAGTCTAGTCTGATTCCAGATTCTCGAAACACTCTCGTCAACGTCATCCCATAAGGACCATTGTTTGTATCTTTCATCAGTTTAACCATGTAGTGAAAAATCAAGAATGGTAAATCTATCGGATGATGATTCAGAAGATGAAAAATACATTGTTCATTCAGGGTAGTCACTTGATGTCGTGAACCTATTCGTGGTAATACACAATCACACAG
>JANIPN010000003.1:26655433-26669885 GCA_027478595.1 Erythroxylum anguifugum
TGAGATATTATAAACATTAAATAAGCAAGTAATACTGATTCTTAAAAATATATAATATAGTTGCTAATAAATAATAATAATATAATAATATTTTCTTGTACAAATACAAACATAGTTTTATTTATTAGAAAGGAATGAAAAATGAGTTGATTTATTAATAGATTATGAGATTGTATTTTTTATATGGCTGAGCTTTTTATAATATAATATTTAAAGTTTTAACTATGATATTAATTGCATTTTCTACACTAAGTTGTAATAACAAAAATGATACTTTTTTGTGTTTATTAGTTTTTATTATTTTTTATTTTAACATGATAAAATAAGATTTAATGATGTTAGAAGAATAGTTTTATTTTTTTTAATCAATAAGATCTAGTAGAGCAGTTTGTTCCCTCACTTTTGCATCTGAGTCAACTTTTAGTACAGGAGGTCGAGTGCTTGATTCATTTCGTAGCTCTCTTACTCTAAAGATGGTGGAGGCTCTTGTTTGTGAACAAGATTGGTTGAGAAAATCACAAGTTCCTCTTTACGTGGAAGAGAGACTTGAAGAACTTGAGCAAACTGAATCAGGTGATTTAATTTATTTTACCTTGTTTTAATATACAAATAAATAAATAAAAATTTCAATTAAAAAAGAAATAATGAGTCTAGTTCTTTTTATTTTCTACAGATGTAGCTTCATATATAACAATGGATCATCCTACCATCCTATTCGAAGAATAATTGTTTAATAATTTATCACTTTTTTTTCTAGTACGGATCTTTTATAAGATATTGTCTAACTTATTTTTACTTTGCTTAGGTTTAACATATTGGATTAATCTTTGATGAATTTTATATGCATACTTTTGTAAATAATTTGTATTTGCTTTCATCAATTTTTTATAATTTTTTATTATATATATTGATATGAATAGGTTCTGGTTACTGTGAGAACCGAACCTGAAAATAGGTTAACCGATCTTATAGGTTCTTTAAGTTCAGGATCAAGTTCAGGTTCATGAAATTGCTGAACCTGACATTTAGATTCAGGTTCATGTTATTTATAAACGGATCAGGTTACCTTACCACGAACACCCCTAATTATCTTTTGTGTTTGATTTTATAGTTAGGTTGCGGGGTTGTGAGCCCCTTATTCGTTCGTTCTCTTTCTTTGTTTGTCACTCTTTCATGACTCGCCTACCTGTGCCCCGATTGTCTCTATTTTTTCCTACTTTGGCTTCTATCACTTGCCTATTTGTTTTTCTTACTTTCGAGTGAGCGAAGTGTCACCGGAGACACCATCATAATGCATTATGTTGACGATTTGGATTTGAGGTTTTTTCTTTGTCAAAGAGTAAAATATTAGAATCACATGCGAATCTTCTTGTCCTCAAAAGGTTGATCCCCAACCCTAAGGGCCCCCAGTCGCAGACCCGACCACCGCTGCACATGCGAATCTTCTGTATATACACAATGGAAGAAAAACTTGAGAAGGCAAAAATATATTTTAAAAAATATCGGCAATGATTTTCAGATTTTGGTAAGAAAACATTAAGGATTAGGATTAAAATTTTAGAAATTTACATTGGAAAAATTACCTCCATTTAAAATGAGGGTGATTTAAGTTAAAATTAAGTTTAGTGTTAAATTACAAGTATTTGTGTATAATTAAATTTAATTAAAACTAATTTTACATTGGAGTTTATTATGATGTATTAAAGTTAATTAGTAATAATTAGAATTTATTATGACTTATAAAAATTAAAATATTTAATATTTAATTAAAATGAGTGGATATTACAATATGAAATGTTTTTATATAAAAAATAAGAATGAGTATTATATTATATATATGGGACATCTAATTAATAAATTATTAACTTAAAGTTAAAATTTAAAATATTTTAAAATAACAGAATCTAATATTTATTTTAATATAAACATTAAAATACAAAATTTCCTCCACTAAGAAGCTAAAGTTGGCATCGCTCCTACTGCTTGGTGCTGTCCACTGGCCCAATTGAAAGAGTTGAGAACCGAAAGGGTAGCCCTCGGCTGAAAGAACCAGATTCCACAGGTCCATTGTAATATAGTTGCGGGGCTCCACCATATGCAGAAGAAGAAGAACTGCCAACATATGGGCGAACTCGGAATGAACGAGTGCTTTCCTTGTCAAATTATCTACGGTAACAGGTAAGCATCAAGGAACCATAATTTAATATTTACTGCTCCGCAAATACTACAGTGATAAGATTAAGAAGCAAAAGAACCGAAAAGGACAGGACATATACCTACTAACTGTGTAAATATAACAAAACATGAGTATTCACCATTAATATGAGTAGGTATATAATCATATGCATTTGAATATATAACTTTTAATAATTCACTAGTACATTCTCCCTCTATACTAAAAGGTAGTTTGATTATCTTATTTCAGAAAGAAAATTACTAATTTCATATAATTCATAGTAGGAAAAATTAAAATTTCTTCTTTATATAACTTTATAATTATAATTACATTGATACACTTAACCTATAATGTCATGAATAAGAAGAATTTTGATTACTTAATTTTCTTTTCTTATCATTTATATTAAAAACAACATTTCAAGACTTAATTCATACAAATCATTTTTAAGTAATTTAAATTTATAGTAAATATTGTCTTTATAGAAATAACAATTTTGGTCATTAATTGTTAGTCCTTTAAGGCATATTGATGAATTTTAATAATCTTTTTCTTCTTAAAAATGAAACTTGAGCAAGTTAAAATAGAAGGATTATATGAAATAACAATTTAATTAATTCCAATCAAACAAAAAAAATGTAAAGAGTACAGAGAAGATAAACTATACACTAATTTTTTAGTGTTCTCACTTCTTTTTTTTTACAAGGGAAGAAACACAAATTACAAGGTCCTCCAAGGGAGGCTAACCCCTGCCATGTCCTCTATAAAGATAGTGGCAAACCCAGAAGGTGCTCTATCAAAAGTGGTGAGCCCAAGTCCCAAAGTAAAAGCATGGTTAGCGAGCCAGTCACCACACTGGTTGCCCTCTCTGTAGGTGTGCCGAGGAAGAACAACCCAATTCCGGATAAGTAATTCGTTGATGCCCAAGACTAAAGGGTTGAGAGTCAGGGATCGCTACGAGGCGTCAGAGAGGAGCTTTGTAACCACGAGAGAGTCCAGTTCCAGCACCACGCGCCGAAAGCCAAAGGTCCAGGCCAGTTGGAGACCCGAGTAGACTCCCCGGAGTTCAGCCGAAACCGGGAAACACCGGTCAATATTCTGAGCAAACCCACCAAGCCAATCCCCAAAGCTATCCCGAAGAAGACCACCTGCAGTGGCTAAGGAGGTTTCTCTGCAACACGCGTCATCCGTATTCAGTTTGACCCACCCAGAGGTAGGTCCTCTGGGTGGGTACCACCCAATACATTGCTCAGATCGTAGTCGAGGAGCCAGCCTGGCGTGACAAAGCGAGGCGGAGGCCTAAGAACTCAGGTGGACATAATTAAGGACGATCGTTGTGGGAGAACTCGGCCAGAAAAACTGAGTGTCGAAAAGGGCCAAATTTCGCCAGGTCCATAAGAACCAACAGATAGTCCCAAAGATAGCAGCCCAATCAATTGATGGGTCTGGAGGTTAGTGGTGAGCCATTCCTGATGGTTACTAGTGAAGAAGGTGGGAACTAACTAACGAGGAACCTTTTTACATTGATCTCTATTTATCCCAAGTAAAGAGTAATACTTCTACAATCTTTCTTAAAGGTGAAAAGAAACCAAATTCTTCTTGGATCAATTAAATACAAGAAATAATCCCTTATTCTACTTCACAATTTGAATAAAACTTACTCTTCTAAGCCTCATATTCACTTTACAATGAATGTATAAATGCTAGAAAATGCTTTAAAACTCTTTTAAAATGTGTTCTTTTAAATCTAAAGGTCATAAAGTTGTCTAATAATTGAAAACCCAAGTATTTGTATACATATTAGTTTAAGATGTCATTTGACACAAAAAGCAGCCATTGTAACAACTAGTAATAATAATATTAGTTGATGATTATGACACATTTAATAATTAGTAACAATAACAATGGTTGATCATTTTGATACATTGGTCAATAGATTTGTCCTATTGATCAATTAATATAT
Source organism: Erythroxylum anguifugum (assembly GCA_027478595.1). Taxonomy (NCBI): domain Eukaryota; kingdom Viridiplantae; phylum Streptophyta; class Magnoliopsida; order Malpighiales; family Erythroxylaceae; genus Erythroxylum; species Erythroxylum anguifugum. The sequence goes on from JANIPN010000003.1 coordinate 26,659,573, forward strand.
CAAATCTTATTGATACAAAATCACAATACATACAATTTTTGCCTTTCAAATTACATTGATCATACACTCAAAGACACTGATTGATTAATATGTTGCATTAGTCAACCAATGTACCAACTAGATTGATACAAACTTATAATACATGATTCTGTTGCCTTTGATGCCAAATTTGGTCAACCATACAAAGTGCAGAAACCATGCATTTGTCGATCACTAGCCTATTGACAAACTAGTGTACCTAAAAACGTGTTTCTATAGATTTTTCAAGTTTGTTAAATTATCAAACTCATTCTCTTGATAAAAGTTTGATTTAATGCTTCTTAAAGATTTCCAAAAGAATGTTTTAAATATTAAGAGATTTTTCTTTAAAATTCAAACCTAATCCCTTTTAGAAATCATTTATGTATTGATTTAAAAAGATAATATGCTTATGCACATAAAGCCCCTAAGTCAACGAAGTGACCAAGAAAGAGATACATCAAAAATTATATTTTTATTTATAAAGTTGATGTGCCTTGATCTTCCTTTGTCTTTGTTTTATCTATGACTTAAATGGATTTTAAGTTCATGAACTTCTCTTTATGGTCTCTACGAGGTGTCACTTGACTTTATAATGCATGACTTGAAAATGCTTCATATTTCTATCTTTTAAGGCATAAAAATAAATTATCAGTAGTAGATGTATAATTTATTATCATCAAAATTTATATTATAACCTCCCTTGATTTACAGTATCACCCTTTTTAATGATGAAAAAGCATATTGTCACATTAAAAAAAATCAATAATAAATTGATCATTTTAAGTACATATTAGTTTATATCAAGGAAATATGAACTATGCATCATAAAAATCATTAATTTTATTAATTTCAAAGATTAAGAATTAAACCAATCATCATTCAAGTACAAATATAATCAATTAAAAGATGTGAAAAATTCAAATAGTATAATCATAACTAATGCATAGAAATCTTAACTAGATTGATTACCAAAAAAATTGACCATGAGAAAGACTTCATATTTTATAACAAATGTAAGAAACTCATGATTTTTCATCTCTCTTTATAGATAATCTGTTACTCTTATATAGTTCTAACCTTAAATTGGCCTCCATTCTTATGGATTCTTTGAAGTTTTTCATATATGTGTAAGGACTTGTAATAAATAAAAGTAATAGTTTTCTTTATATTTATGTAAGTGGAGATATACTAGTTGATCAATTCTATCAAGTAACAAGATTCAAGGGATTATAACTCCCATTGAAATACCTATATTTACTCATTACAACTAAGAGACTTCCTTTAAGATATTGTTAACCATTTGTTGATTTTATCCATAAAAGAGGAGGTTGTTGGTTAAACAACTCCGTATCATATCCTGGAAAAGCACAGTTAATAATCTCCATTCTTAACAACGTTAACGTTCATTGGAGTTCTTATCTTCCTCTTCTACTTACCTTGATCAAGTTTATATGCAAAATTCTCCATAATTTTCTTTAGGTTGGGAGTGTCATACATTTAGCTCAAGCTACAGTAAATGGTTACTAATTTTGCAACAAAAGAAGAATCGTGGTTTAGGTATCACACCTTTTAAAGCCATGAATAAAAAGCTAATTCTCACCCTTAGAGGTATCTTAATATAATTTCTTCTTTCATCTTCTAGAAAAACTTATAAGGAGATAAATAAATTTGAAAATTATTCTTTTATTAATAATAAGAACAAGTATAATGTCATATACATCAAACAAAAATATCTTACAAATCAACCACTCCCTATAAATGCATCATTCATTCTCTTGAACACTTTTAATATCACTAACTCTCTATCAACTATTTGGAGAAGGAAGCAAGAGCCAATTAATTTGAATATTTCTTTAAAGTGATTTATTGTGAGATCTTAAAAGGAATCAAGTTTCCCTCGAAGTAAAGCAAGCTCAGATAAGAGCAACTAAGTAAGAACCTAATGTAAAGCCATGATGTAGTCTTATCGGTTTGGCCTCTTAATCTATAGGAAACTTAATAAAATGGTTTGGGATATGCTTGTTATTACCAACTTCATATATAAAAGCCTCATCATTAGGTTATTACCACTGTATATATTATCTCTGTTGGAGTTTAGTCATTTATTCATTAATCAACTAGTAACCCATGTAGTTAAAAGTGAAAAAATTAAAGAAAAAAGTTAAAATTAACCTCATCGTTAGTATATGGGATATTTAAATGCTAAAAGATGCGAATTAGGATGAAGATATAAGGAATGTTTTGTTTCTTTTTCTTGGGATTGTGAAATTGGATTATATTGTTCATAATAACACCATCATGATGAATATTTTCACATGGGATTATAATGGAATGGAACTAAACATCATCATGGCCTAGAAAAGTGAAGTGTTCACTAAAAAAGACAAACTTATATTTGATGAAGAGATGGTGAATACAAGGGATGAATTTAAGGCCTTGAGATTTTTTGGATTGTCTGGTGACTTCCTCCCTATTATATAGCTCTAGATAGTTTTAAAACTTCTTTTCATAGAGTGAGGTTTAACTTGGTATTTTGCAAGACAACTATAATAGGAGTAATCCTCTATGGGAATACAAAAAATTATCATTAATCATATTACTAGTAAGGTGAATTTCCACATCTTGGACTTTGGAAAAGAAATATGACTTATTATGAATTGTATAAGGTCTAAAGTTGTAGCATTATAACATTATATTTATAGGAATCACTCAGCAAGACTTGGTGAGCAAGGGTTCTCACCCTTCCTAAGTGAAATATTGAATAAGTCTATAAACTTTGCATTGGTCTAAATAAGTAGGGGAAATAACACACATTTGTATGTAAGTCATGCTAAAGTTTTAAATGAAAAACTTTTTTACTATAAGTATACAAATCGTATCTTACAATATATAAAGTATCATCCCACAAGAAATAGATTAGTCATTTAACAATTCTTGTAAAAAAATTTTAAGGTAAACAATAAGATAATTTACTAAAAATTAAACTAAAAAATAATTGATAATTAAACAATGAAATAAGTAGCAATAAATTGATTGATTGTTTGATCAATGATGAAAATTAGGAATTATTTCTATCCGTATTTATTTTCACTTCAACTTTTTGATTTAATACTATTTGACCCTAGATATTCAATAATTATGATTACCTCTCTCGAGATCTATTCAATTATTCTAGTTAAAATAGATAAAAGTTGAATTATGATCTCTCAATCTATCGAAACTCTTCCTAACTATACAATTAGATTTAAGGAATCCTATGGATAAGTAATAAACAATTAAGATCTCTCTTCAATTTCGTATTAATTTGATTTTTATAGGTCTATGGAGGTACCATCTCTCTCTGTGCAATATAACACAATTGATCTAATGTAATCTCTCGATTCAAATTGAATATAATGAAATACACACGACAAGTATATTTCATTAAATTAATAATGTAAACTTTAACAAATAAATCAAGAGTAATTCCTAAAAGGTGGTTATCATTAATATTTAAAATTAGTAGAGAATTAAATATGGATGTCTTCTCTTATTTTCCTTAAGTTGGAAACTATAAGTTTTGTTATTTAGATTTTGTTCCTTTTGATCTCCTTATTTTTTAAAAAAATATGCTTTCCAGCTGTCAATTGATGTTGTCACCTCCCGGTATCACATCGGGCACATGACAACCGCTGCATACCCGAGCTAAGGATACTTACAGTACCCTTAATCCGACTATGCAAGGCTAACTGAATATCTTTTAAAAACATTTGAACATCACAACGGTTATATTTTTAAAATCCCAAAACTCAATCAAAATACCTGCAAATCAGTTTTAAACGCACTTCTATATTCACATTAAAATTATGCCACAACTTCTGGATTTTTAAGTCCGCTCAAAAGCAATCCCAACAATAGTACCAAAGATTTATACTTAAGGTCTTTTACAAACAATAAGACAATCAAAAGTTAATTTATAAAAGTCTAAAGCATATTGACGTAACCAATCTAATAAAAATAGTTCATGAGCTATTATGCAATAAAAGTACAAAGCAGAGACTACTCAAATACGGTAATGCCCCAAAAATGTTAAAAGACCACATGATCCACTCAGAGCTTCAAGCTCACCAAATTAACCTGCATGGATGGGAAGCTGAGGGGGTGAGTATACTATGTATTCAGTGAGCAGGAAAAACATATATCACTCGATATACACCAAGACGGTCTAAATAACTTAAGGATTGGTTTTTTCACATATCTAGCATGCACATAACCACCTATAAAGTGAACATAAATGACATAGAAATATATAAGCCTAGCCTATGACTCAACATATACTAGTTAGGGACCACAAAGGCTTAGCTGGTTAGGGACCACATAGGCCTAGCCTATTAATCAATCATCCAGTGAACATAGGTTCAAGTTCCAGTATACAAAAGTAGAAAACCATTACACGTATAAAACAAATCTCGTCAGAAAACAAATCTTAGAATAGGCCAAAACAATCATGTGTGTTTCCACTAGTTGGCCAAACTAGTGTGCACATTCACCAATTCCCGGTGTTGGCTTGACTTTCATCTGTGGTGAGTCCAGACTACAGTCAACAAGAGCGTCATGACCCTAGGTAATGACCTCGTCAGCGACTAGACCTCTAGGTGTGGAATCACCCACAAGTCCCATAGAAAGGTGTCAATATGGGGACTTGACTTTTATGTACCAGCGTCAAGGGTATGGGGGTCGCTTAATCTGTTGTGCCTAGCACACGATTGGCCAATTGTTACCTCACCAATCACAAAAAATCATATACAAATATTAAGTACTAAAATCAAGTAAGGCACCATGCCTTTATTTATCGGTCCAACCAATAAAATGGAGCTTTGCTATGGCTCTAAGCCTAAAGAGAACACATACGCACAACATACATGACTTAGTTATGCATATGAAAGTTCCAAAACAATATTTCATGCAATAAAAGTCATCTTTTGCACTCTAAGTGCAAATTTGTTCAAAAATGTAGTTTCAGAAAATAAAACATTGTCGTTTGCACTTTAAGTGCAGGTTTGTTGAAAACAATATCATTTCTCAAAATGCGTAATAAAAACATCAGTTGCACACCAACTATAAAAAGTTATTCAAAACAATGTCGTTTATTAAATACATAAGTATACTAGCATCTATTTGAGATTCATTTCTACTATGCATTACTTAGGTTCAAAATTCACATACAAGTCATCATGCATATATTGGGATGTCCTAATCCCATTTGAGGGATATGGTTTCCCTAACTCACCTCAAAAGAAGGTGTACACTACCTTGACTTCAACAATCCTTGATACGAGCTCCTTGATTCATAGCTCTCGAGCCTTTATACATAAAAATATGCAATATATTTACTACTCAAACATGTATCTCATATTATACACCATCACATAAGTGTATAAAACACAATATCACTATCTTTAAGCTATAGGATTCGGCCATTAAGCTTCTCACATGGTTACTTCCCTTACTATTCACATTAGCTTTTCTTTTCCATTTTCCAAGGCATTTAATGCCTTTAATTCAATACTTACTTATTTCAAAACATAATTAAGCACATTTTTATCCAAGCACATTAGGCCATTACTAAACAATCTAAGCAAAAATTCAAGTTTACTCTATGTAAACATGAAAGTCGTTTTTCAGTGCATATCATTACAAATCCTTAAATCCTAAGCCAAGTTCACTTAATCATTTTATCAAACACCTAATGTGCATGACTTTCAAATCATATTTTCAAGACTTTATCATAATAACTCATGCTCCTATAATAAACGCTTCCAAACAACAACACATTTCACTACTTCATTCAACCTAATTCCCTTCATTTAAGCCATATTCATCATAATTTTACAACTCATTACATTAGTACTTTTCTTCTACCATCATTTCAACCAAGCCTTATCCAATATACATCTTCTTCATTTTTCATCGTCAATTCATATTATACATATACAATTAACACCATAGAATTCATTTAAACCATCAATTTCAAAACATATTAAAAAATTCACAAACTTTCACCGAAAAGAGAACATTTCGGTTTTGGCTTAAGGGGACTTCTCCATGATTCATTTCATTCATCTAAACCATGTTTCATGCATATTTAAGCATGGAGAACAATATATCTTAACACCAAACTCAAAATCATAATGTAGAGAGAGATGAGACAAAATTTACCTAATTGATCCCAAATTAACTTAGAACACTTTGATTTGGGTTGGAGAATAAAAAGAAATGATAGAATTTTAGTGATGGCCAAATGGGTTCTTCTCCACCTCTCTTCTCCTTTCTTTCAATTAAAAGAAAATGTCTCTAGTCTTTAATGGTGGGGTGCACGGTAGTACAAGGAAGAATGGTCTAAAATATTGACTCTTCTTTGACCAAATATGGTAAAATTATGTTTTTGCCCTTAGCTTATGTGAAATTACCATTATACCCTCCAAATTTCTTTTCCTAAATTTGCAATTAAGACCAAAATTTGGGAATGAACAAAACTTGTATTTTTATTTTGGTCCCCGGACTTTTATATCCATAGATCGATATTGGCATTTAGCAACACATTATGATCATTCAAATATTTAAGAATATCAAAGTGATTTTGCCTAACCTTTTTGTGTATGATTTTTTTTATATAATTGAATCTTTTCATCATATAATTTGTTTTATTAGACATAGAGCATTGAATTAATGTCTACTCTATTTCGCGTCTAATCATATTAGTTTTTTCATCATTAGTTATTGATTCAATTAATTAATGACATTTGTAAACTATTTACAAAACGTCGTTCTACCTTGGCCATGGATTTCCTGAATCAATACTAATTGAAAACATAGTTTAGGGTAATGAATCCTATCTTTATCGCTCAACTACTTCCATATACTCCATGTTGCATCCAATGACTACCAATTGAGTTCTCCTTGACTAGAAGATGTTATAATTAGTAGTATCAAAATATAACAATCCCTATACAAAATAACTTTAGAGATCTCAAGTTAACGGATCACTTATACAATCATCACAATAAGAATTTTCATAAGTATACAAGTAATGTTCCAAGTGGATTTCTCATATAGGGGTCAGTTCAGTGAACTTGTTATTTAACAAACGCACACATGTTTGTTTAAGTATCTTCGTACTTTAGTCTACGAGATCGTATAACTTCCTTCATAAAGAAAAACATAACGTGTGATAGTCTTTTCATGTTCTATTAATGTCCAGTCTTAACCGAAAAATGACTAAAAACAACGTAAAGATAATATATAAATGAAATATGAATTAATCTCATAATTATAATCACATCATAATTTCATTTGCAATGTATATTTATCTCATGAATTTTATTATATATATGTAAAATAAAGAATATCCTTAAATTATTTTGTCACTAAATGACAACAAACTGATTGGCTATAGGAATAAGTATAGTTTTCAAAAGATGTTATTTATGGTTTTTCTGCAAGAAATTGTTGCTACGTAATTACGAGAGTCAGCATGTCTGGACTTTGCTGGCTTCCATCAGAATTTGCCAACCGATTAGTTGACTTGATTTTGCTCCAGAGACCAAAGACGTCCTGCTTCATTTTTAAGGAACGACCGATAAAGATGAATGTTTCAGTCCAACATGCACGTAACAACTCTTTGGTGTAACTATCAAATATATGTTCTTTTTTCCTTCCAGACAACATATTGCTCGTCATTTTTGTATATAAAATGGTATAATTATACCAGTCAAAGGCCTCTCCACTACTATAGTTTAAACTCGTGAAGTTAAGCAACAAGGAAATCCATCAAATAACTATTTCCAACTCTTTGGAATTGTAGGGCAAGCTTAACAGATCTTCGTATTCCAACTTCGCAGGTAAGATGTCGTCGGGGTTTTATACACGAGATTACTAGTTATATTGTCGTGGCACTTTAATGTTTATAAGTATTGCAATTATGCACAGCATAATTATCAAACTCTGGTAGGTTGCAAACATCTGTCTCCAAATTACACCTTTTCCAGGAAAGATTAGGCAACAGAAACAAGAAGATTGTTCTTCCAAGTACGGAACTTGTTGAAGAGAATTGTGTTTGAGAATGGAGAAAGAATTACAAACGAATATGCTGCGATCTACAGGAAATCATGTTACCAAGGCCAAGCAGATTGAAACTGTCAAGTTGAAAATTTTCTTCTGTTTTGTTTCAGGAAGCTGACATCATCTTCTATACCATTCTCCTCCTTGAAGGTTAATTTAAATACTTAATCAGAGATGAATCTGTCAGTCTGGCTAAATTTTCAATGACAGTCTAGAATAGTTTTTAGTTTTTACATGTTATTGTACAGACGACAAAAAAGCCTTGAAAAACATATAAGAAGAAAACGAAAGAAAAACCAACCAATCCATCATTTCTAGATTTCTCTTTGAGATGCAACTACAGTTCCAATTTTTGTGCATTGCTTGAAGCTTTCTCTTTCTTTCTTTAATCTCAACCTGTACGGTTTTGTTGATGAGAAAGAATTCAGGTGTGGTCTGACCTGTTATGGATAGGATCCGCTCCTCTTCTTACTCTTCTTTTGCTTGATTGATTAGGATCGAATGACTTGTTTGAATTTGTTGCTTGCTTCTCTGCCTTCATTCTCTGCATGGCTTTATCTTGAAGAATACGCGGCTTATGCGCCATCGTCTGTTGAGCTTTAACAGAGTGTCTCAGAACAAGGTCTACGTTTGTTAGGCAATAAGCTCTATCAGGTTGAAGTGCTAAAGACCCAATACAGATGAGAAGGAAGAGTAACCTACGAGAACTTTTCAAAACCATTGTTTCTGCTCTGAAGCAAACAAGAAGAACAGGATACGTTCTCTTTCTGTTCAGAGTGGATAAACAGGTCTAATATGATCCTTCTATTTTCAGGTCCCATCCCTGTAGACATGAGTCTTGTATTTATTTCCTGTTAGATTTGGTGTAGTCTTTTAAAGAAGCAAAGCAGATCAGGGGGTCCCAGAAGTCCTAGAGGAATTTCAGATTCACCCCTGATCATAAGCCTGCAATCTAAAACAGGCTGTTATTGAAGAGTCTGACAAGGATGAATAAAGGGGTTGGAACAATACCCTTGAGAAGCCAAGCATCTTTTTTCATTTGTTCCCCAACATCTCTCTCATTTGTTACTGCTTTTGTCTATTCAAAACATTAACAGGCAACCCGTCTCTTCCACGCTTAGCTCTGGTGCCAAATCACCAAACCGATGCCTAGTTGGACATGGTTAGGAGATGATTGTAGTTTCTAATTCTATCAACATAGTACGTTATCAAGCCTATAATTATTAGGTGAGACTGTCTGCCTAAATTTAAGCTTAGGTGGACAACAGGTTTGCTGTTGGTAGTTAAAAATATGTTTTCTAGGTAGAAAGATTATGTATGTGCATAATTCCTTTGGGATTAAGGAAAGGTGGGTTTTGTTTCTTTAAGTTTTAGGAGGACTAGAAGATAGCTAGCATGGCCAATGTCATCTAATGTTAAAGAATCACATTAGAGGGTAAAGAATTTTATCCAAAAAAAAAACCAAACAAACGATCGCTTTATACCATTCTAAGATCTCCTCTGCACTTTAGCTCTATTCTCTATGCAACAAAAAGAACAGTACTTGTCTTCTTGTGTTTCTTTATGCTTTTCTTTGCTCTTATTTTGGTTGCCAACTTCTTAATCCTGTTTCAATAATCTTCTCCTGGTGTAAAATTTTTCCGTTTATTTTTGAGGACTGTCTTTCCCTTTATTTCTTTTTCCTTTACTCTGCTGCTGCTGCATATGCTGTTATAATATTATTCACAGGTAATTTGGAACATTCTAAAGCATGTATGTTCTTTCAACTTTTATCAAAAACTGCCGATTCATTTAACGGTGGTTTAACCTCAACTTGAATGTGTTGTGAATGTGCTTATTCTCTGCTTTCTATCCTCCATTCAAAGTGGAAAACGGTAAATGCGTTGTTTCTTTCTATCCTTATTCTCCCTAACTAGCTTTTAAATTTAAATCCTTTCACAAGGCAAGTGGGTTTATCTTTCTAATGTCTAGTCTGTGCATGCAAGCTAACACATAATAAGGAAAAGATAACTTCCTGTTGCTGTTGCTCCTATTCTTTTTTTCTTTCTTTTCATTTCGAACAAGGTTCACTTACTATTCAAGCAATTTATTATTGCCATGATATGTTCCTGATTGAATCATTCCTCCATCTTTAGTTGATAATATCACACCATCACATTCAAACGCATGCATAAAGAATGTGCAGAAAATAC
>JANIPN010000003.1:26829117-26849207 GCA_027478595.1 Erythroxylum anguifugum
TAATAATCAACTTTTGCACATGTTTGTCCCTGAATTGCAATCCAAATCACCTGAAATAATTTCTTAACCAATTCTATGTATTTTATTATTATCAAAACATTAAGGAATTTAATTTGTCAACCACCATTGGTTCAACATAAGTTTCCTCTTAACCAGTTAGGTGAGATTGTATTGAGATCTTTTACGATTTCCAGAGATGTTAGTTATGTCTCCATTCCTTTGGTAATGATATTAGAATTTTTGTTACCAGCTCTTCATTTGGATATATCTTGCCCAAGTTTTTCAAGGCAATGATGACGTTTTTTAAATTTTCGAAGAATTTGTTTATTGTTTCTCCCTGTTTCATGCAAATAGTCTCTTATTGATGCACTAAAAGACTTATTCTATGTTTATTTACCTCATTCATTTCTTCAAAGGTAACTTAAAGCTTGTCCAACATTTCTTTTGTTGTAGAATAGTAGGATATCTTTTCGTACTCTTCTAGAGATAGTGCACAGATCAGATGATGTCTTGCTTTAGCATTTAACTATGCATTTCTTCTATCGGCATCAGATCACACTTCTACGTTGTCAGTAGTAGGAGGTATAACCCTAGCTTTAATAGCTTGTCAGATTTCGATATCCACTGATTGAAGATAGATGGCCATTCTCTCTTTCCAATAGGCGTAGTTATTTCCATTGAAGTAAGGAGGCTTTGAGACGGATTGTCTTTCAAGGATTCTTAAGTTATTTGCCATGATCTATCACATGCTGTAAAATACAATAAATGTGAAACCTCACTCTAATACCAAATGATAAAGCAAACACACACAAGAGGGGGTGAATTATGTGTAAAAAAAATTGCAAGGTATTTTAAATCTTTAAAATCCTTCTTAAACAAAATGGGTTGATGAATGGAAAGGTCCTATCAAACTTTAAAAGGAACCTATTAACATTTAAAAAGAAAGGATCCTATTAGTTATTTAAAATACAAAAGAAGTCTATTAATCGAAAGGATCTTATTCGTGCTCAAAAAGAAAGGGGTCGGTCAATCGATAGGAGCCTGCTAAAGCTCAAATAGAAATAAGCCTATTAATTGATAGGAGCCTGTTGAAACTTAAAGCGAAAAGAATCTCTTGCTTTATAAAAACAGAAAGAGCCTATTGAGAAACTAAAAGAGCCTCTTGAATACGCAAACTTATAATGTGGAAATTTAAAAGTTAGGAAGAGAGAAAGAATGAAATAGTAGATTATATTGGTTTGGCTAACAACCAAGCCTACGTCCAGTCCCCAAGTACCCAACTTCTATATTTCACTATAAGAATCTAAGGATTAAATTTGACGAGCCTCTCCAAGCTCACAAGTACATTATTTTCAAGATTATCCAACCTTCCACAATCGAAGTGTATAATATGCTTCTAAAAGCTTAAACAAGAATAAAATGTAAAATCAAAATAAGCTCTCAAATAACAATTTCTCTCTTGATAGAGTAATTTCACTTTCTAAGACGCAGTAAGAATGATATGACTCTCAAGAATATAGATGCTATTCAAATGTTTCGAAAATCTGTGTATGTTCGCTACTTCACAAGTGTTGTTGCTCTTCTTTAAATAGTCAATTTCTTCAACTAGTCAATGCTTCATCTTAATTCTAAGTTGACTTTGGATTTTCAATATCATCTCTGCTGGAACAAAAAATTTTAAAGCTAATTGTTCGAAAAGGTAAGATCCTCCCGAATGTTAATAAGGAAAGTTTACTAAGAAGGTTCCTGCAAGAAAGAAAGTAATTTTCCTATGATTTTATTTCCTTTAAAAACATATCGTTGTTTATATAAGAAAATAAATCCAATTTGAAATATTATATAGTTATCATCTAAATTGTTAAATATAAACCTTGAGCTAACAAGATGCTTTATTTAAAATCATCCATTAAATTTATATAGATTACAAGTTTCTAATAAATGTCTCAATGACATAGATAATGATACATAGTTGTGTGTCATAGCTCGTGTGACATAAAGCACAACTGTTGCCATCCCATCTGGTGCTTAATCAAACAACTAACTTACCCTTCTCTGAATAATTCTTGTGAATCCTAATGATACTCATTACCCATAAAACTGGGTATACTGGGTAATGAGTATCATTAGGATTCACAAGAATTACTATGGGTAAAGACTTAATTCTTCAACTTTTCTCTTTAATATAATATTACAAATAATGTTTTCATAAAAGTATTTCTAGTAAATTAATATTTAGAATATAACATGTTAATTATGTTAAAAAATAAATAAAAATATGTTTATTTAATACAGTGAAAAGATTTGTAAAAAATTAAATCATACAAGTATTTTAAGAAGAAAGAACCCACCTTGTAAGGGGCCCATTGAGTCAATGACGTTGTACTTCTTTTATTGTAGCCCATACTGAATGAACCTATCTATCAATTTTTTGGGGGTCTTGTTATAAATTACCTTGTTCCTCTATGCTTAATTAGGTCACATGATAAGCAAAAATGGATTACCTTTGATTATGTGATTTTTGGATTTGAACCCAAAAAAGAAAACCCCCAATTTCTTCATAAGCATTTAAATTTTAGTGGAGTCTTTAAATCCTAAATTTTTTTAATTAAACATATTAAGTTAAAAAATTGGACAATTCATAGATATTGCATTTTCACTTTTTAATATGCAAATTATTAAAATTAAAAAAATAGATTAACTTGACACCAACCAACATATGTATAAATTGACAGCTTAAATTCAGGCACCAATAGTGTAATAAATAACTATTAAGAATCACTTATATCACATATTGAAAATATGTAAATAATTAAAATAAGGAACTTTGATTTTGAGATACGTATGAGTTAACATTAAGAAACTTTACTTCCTTTAGAAGAAAGAAACCGTCGAAGAAGCATCATGTGCTATGTTGGTACGTATTGTTCTTCTTTTCTGTTATCACGAACCCTCCTTATTGTACTATATTTTTCTCCTACGTCCCAAAGTTAATGTGGGCTTTGTGTTCTGCAATTGGCATATGGGTTTCCCTTTCTGTTTGTCTTTGGAAGATGATGAATTGTGTTTCTGTATAGGATGACGATGGGTTGACTTTTTTCCCAACCTCTAGTTGTTGTTTAAAGAAACCCTCTTAACTGTTGATGGAAGGTCTGATAGAGATTCAAGGCATAATTTGCAACAGATGTTTATGTAAAACATTTACCATATGATTCCTTTTACACCAAATCTATACCACTACTAAAATATAGTACTTTGACTTGTCATTAACAAACTAGAATAATTGATCACATTAACATGGAATGTAGAAAGTGTCCCATGCATCAGTTCTTTCCATCGACAATTCATTTGGGGGATTTAATTACCAAACGAATTTTATTTAACATAGTAATTTTATGATATATTGAATTTTCATAATTAAAATGTTAACATCAATTTTCATAATTAAAATGTTAACATCAATTCATTGAGGAATGTCTACGTGGAGACTGATTTTCAATAGTGAAAATGAGCTTCAATGGGAGGAATGTGTGAAAATTCTCCCTAGTGCAAAAAAAATCAATGCAGATATTTCGTCATCATACACTAATCACCTCTTACATTTCATGCCAATCTTCTTCTTCAAGGTTTTTAATATCATCTGAATTACCTCTCTTCCTTAATTATTTGTATCATATATGCATCATAGTAAGCCATTAGATAAACGTTTGATTGTATATACTATGTCTTGTGTAAAACTTATTCCAATCTTAAAGAGAATATAGATGAAAATTGAAATAGTGGTAATATCTCGAGGGGATGGTATAAGATTAGGGCAATCGATTGCTTTTGATCAATCGTTGATTCCAATTATTATGTCTGCTCAATTAAGTATGCATGTGTTCGAATTTGGCTTCGTAATATAGCTTCACTTAAGTAGCTATTTAAGTTTCATACTAATTGGGCCTTAGGTGAAATGTATTGCACTGACAGTTCATATAATTTAGTAATCCATACTGCATTTAGGGATTTGTTCACTATATCCTCTACAAGTTTAGCTATAGCCAATAAGTTGTTGGAAGAAGGTGTCAATAACCTAACATCTGAGGGAAGATCTTTGACGCTTTCAATTGATGCCTTCAAACGTGTAAGGACCCTTCTTGGGAATCCAGACATAGCGAACTCATTTACCTTTACCAACTCTCATGTCACTTGAAATAAATAAAAAATCGTTTCATTTCTTTTTCGATGGAATAAGAATGAAACTTTATTTATTGTTATGCTTGTAAGAATTTTGGAAACAACCTCTCTACTAGTTAGGGGTAAGGCTGTGTACTGTTGGACTTCCCCATATCCCACGTATTGGTGAGATTCATACTGGGTGTTGATGTTATTATTGTTGTTTATGTTGTTTTATGTCTATAAGAATTGTTAAACTTCTAATTACAATCTTTTGCTACTTAGTTGCATACATCATTATATTAATTGCTCACAAGTTTCAATTTTTATGTATTATTATTTTATTGTTAATAAATGTTAATGATTAAGAATAATAGCCAACTTAAATTTATTAAATTTTAATCTTATTAATATGTTAAATTTTAGGTATGTTTATCTTTTAATATCCAAAAAGAAAATTTATAGAGTTTTCATGCATTAACTATATATATAAACAAATTTAAAAGAAAACTTAAGTTAAAAAATGAAAAATCATATATAAATGTCAATTATAATTAACTTTAGGATTATTAAGCACGCTTACCATTAAAACATTAACAAATTAACAATATTAATACATAATTCTTTAATCTACACTTTTTGCGATGATTTAAAAGTTTAGTCGCCAAAAGTCCACATTTGGCAACGAATTATACATTTCGTCTCAAAAAGTTTGAATACTTACCAACGTTTTAGCTTGTTGTCATCAAAGGGTTGATTTCTGTCGATGATATGAGTAAACATTGCAAAATTGACCATTTTTAGTGACAACTCCTAAAAATCATCGCCAAATAATCCGCTTTTCTAACGATTTACTTTAATGTCACTAAATTTGAGACTTGCATGACAAAATGAAATATTGTCGCTAAAAGTCTACATTTGGCAACAAATTACAATTCGTCACTAAAAAAAGCGTAGCAATAGGCTATTATGTTATAGTGCTAATTCACAATGATTCTGATAACCATATTAATACAATATTAGGTAATAAATAATTATGATATATGTGCAATTGAAAAAGAAATAGTTTTTGTCTTTAGAGGCGATTGAATTACTGGTGGAAAGCTCCTAATTGTCTCCATTTTCTGGAGGTCAAGAGTTGTATCATGTGATTTGTAAATTTTTTTAGTCAAAGGAAAAACAAAAACCATTACAAACTAACTAACGCAAAGTCTGGCGGTACAACGCGTCGTACTTTTCCCTGTGAATGTGCTCCAAAATTGTTAGCGGGGGCTCCTGGAGAATATGCAATCCTAGACTGACTAGGGCTGCGATTGAGGCTAAGTGGTCCGCACTCTAATTCCCTTCGCGATGAGCGTGCTGAAGTTGCACCTCCCAAGCTTAGCGTAGTAGTTCACGGATACCTGTCACCAAAGGTCGCTCATCAGATAAAACTGTATTGGAAGAAGACAAATATTTATAACTTCGAGGGAATCCACTTCGATGATGACTCGTCGATAGCTCAGGTTTGAGCCAGAGTGAGACCGAAGTGGAAGCCACAGAGTTCGATAGTGTGCAACGATCCGCTTTTCATGTGATGTAGAAATCCTCCACATCACTAACAGTGTCAGTCCCTAATTATCCCCCCAGCAGTAAAACTGGTTCCTCCTTGTTTTATTTTCCCATCAGTGTTTAACTTAACCTAGTCCTCTGGCAGTTTGGTCCACTCAACTAACCTACCTGTGGGTAATCCTTGGGATGGAAACACACAACCTTTCGCTACCCTTGCTCGGTTGATTTCGTCCACATATTCCAGAACGGCTCTATCACTTATGCCCGACCAAACAAAGTCAGTGTCAAATACACTTTTGTTTCGCCAGTACCAAAGGAACCAGGAGGTGACTCCAAAGAGAGAGGCCCATTCAAAGTGCCTCACCTGGTGGTGTTTCGTAAGATTTGAATACACCTACCGCATCTCATCTTGCAAAAAGAAATGCGTAACCACTAGTTCCAGGGTAAATTTAGCCTAGAATGCTTTAACCTGCAAACAATCCCTAATGGCTTGTAGGGTGGTTTCAACTTGTCTATAATTGTGACACCTACTATCCGTAGCAATGTGACGAGTCACCCTTTGATGGTTTGTCAGCAGTCTTCCTTTGGCCAGCATCCAAAGGAACGTCCTGATCCGCTGGGGCCCTGCCCATTTCTAGATTAAGTCCCAAAGTTGATTGTGCTCATTGGTGGTACTCCCTTCGAGTAATTCATAAGCGTACGCTACGGTGAAACATCCAAGCGCGGTTTGTCCCCACTGAAAGGTATCTTCCATTGTACGGTCTGCATTTGCTGGGGTCTCTGCAATATCTAGGCAAACTGAAGAGGGGACATAATACTGGAACAGGTTCCACTTCCAGGTACTATCGGCATTATGAAAATCCACAACAGAGGCATAGAGGATGCTTTCGGGGATTGGAGAGGTCACCATATATAGAAGTGGTCTCCAGTCCTTGACCCAATTATCCATCCAGAATAGGATTTTCCGTCTAGTACTTAGTTTCCACTTTAGGCTTTGGCGAACTACTTGCCAGGTGGTAGAAATTTCACTCCAAGCACTTGAAGCGCCGACCCTCTCTATTGTAAGGGGAATGTGGTGAAGGTCAATATGATATTTAGCTCGTAAAACCTGAACCCAAAGAGCTTGGGGTTATGTAATCAATGCCCAACCCAATTTAGCCAATAAAGCATCACTGGAAGAGCGGATTCGTTTAATGCCCCAGGCCCCCTGCTTTTTTGGCCCGACACACTGTTTCCCAATTGGCTAGGTACATTTTCTTTTGCTCACTTGTTGAGCCCCAAACAAAATCGGGCATGAGTCTTTCCAAGTCATCGCAAAGCTGTCGCGGGAGTCTAACTGTTTGCATCATATATGTGGGCAAGGCCGCTATCATAGACTGAGTTAAGGTAACTCTTCCCACTAAAGACAAAAACCTTGCCCTCTAACCTGCAAGTTTTTGTTGAGCTTTATCGAGGAGGTGTTGATACGTGCTTCGAGAGGACCGCTCGTGAAGCAAAGGAACGCATAGATATTTCCCCAAGTTGTACATAAGGCAAATATGCAGGGCTTGGTTGAGTCTAGTTATGCGAGCGGGGGATACGTTCTTTGAGAAGAAAATTATAGTTTTGCCATTATTTATTTTCTGTCCAGAAGCCTTGCAAAACTCTTCCAACGTACTAGCGATAACATGAGTTTAGGATTCTGTGGCCTCCGAAAAAAGGACTAGGTCGTTTGCAAAGAAGAGGTGAGATATCTGAGGCCCAGTAGGGCTAAGTTTGATGGGTCTCTATACTCCTTGTTCCACCTTTTTCGAGATAAGATGGATGAGTATTTCCACGCATAGAACAAAGAGGTAGGGTGAGAGCTGGTTGCCTTGCCTAATATCTCAAGAAGGGATAAAAGGATCAGTCAAAGTGCCTTGCCACGCGACTTGCAGAGTAAATGTTGATACACACTTCATGATGACTGAAATTAGATTATTCGGGAGCCCGATCGCTGTTAAAGTATTCTGAATAAAATTCCATCGGAGCCGATCATATGCTTTTTCAAGGTCTACCTTTATAGCTAAAAACCTCGTCTTCCCCTTCTCCTTCCTCATCGAATGTATAACTTCTTGAGCGATAATAATATTATCTTTTGTTTGTCTGCCCGGGATAAAGCTGCTTTGGGGTCCCTGAACTAGCCAGTCCATGTGGTTTTTTCAAACGATTGACCAAAACTTTAGAAACTATTTTATAAAGCATGTTGCAAAGGCTAATTGGACAGAATTGCATGATTGTCTGCAGGGAGGGAACTTTGGGGATTAGGACGAGAATGGTTTGATTTAAATCTTTTTCCCATCGTTCAAGCCTGAAAACTGTTTGAACATACTCTATCACTTTCGGCCCGACTTGTCCCCATTGCTTATGAAAGAAGAGTGCATTAAAGCCATCTATGCTAAGGGCTTTATTTAGGTTTATGTCAAACAATGCGGACCCGATTTCAGTGTCGTGGATTAGCTAGGTTAAAGCCTATAGTCTGTCTGTCGAGAGCTGAGGAAACGCAATCGAAATCGAATAATAAGGCATAGGCCCATCTTCCTGAGTATACAAAGTGACAAAAAAATCCCAGGCTAACTTGCTCAGTTGGTCTGTGTCAAAAATCAGAACCCCTTGAGAGTCCGCGAGACGCTCTATCTGTAGTCTCTTCTGTTTAAAGAGCGTGAGAGTATGGTAGTATTTCTTATTCCCCTTCGAGATCCAATCACATCGGGCTTTCTGGTGCCAATATGTTTCCTCCTCGCATAGAACCTACATCAATTCCTGACTCAAATGATCCTCCAAATCTAGTAGGTCGTCCAAATTGTCCTGAGTCATGGCCCTCAAGATTCCCTGAAGTCTGGCTAAAAGTCATTTTTTCGATGGAAAATATTACCAAAGGCTGATCTATTCCAGCGCATGAGACGAAGGGAAAATAGGGCTAGCGATTTACTCATCGTTTCCTCGGTTGGTAACCAATGCTGTGTAACTAACTCAGTAAACGTTGGGTGAGTTAGCCAGGTGTTTTGGAAGTGAAACGCTAGGGGACCAATTGCTCTAGGAGGGTATCTGTGCAGGTGGATCAACATGGGTCGGTAATCCAACCCCAGGAAAGGAAGGTGATGGTTCTCCATTTGAGGAAAGGCTTGCAGCCAATCCGTTGAGCCAAAGACCCTGTCCAACCTAGCTTCAACCATTCCCCGGTGCCACGTAAATTTAGAACCTATATAGCCCAGATCATGAAGACTACATTTGTGCACCCAATCTCGAAACCCTTTGTTCACTACTCGTATATTCTTAGCTCCACCTTGTTTATCATCTATCTCCAATTTTGCATTAAAATCCCCACCAATGAGCCAGGGATTTCGGGTAAAGCTTCCTACCCATATCAAAATCAGCCAGAGGTAGCTTTGGGAAGTGATTTACGAGCTTGCATAAACCACTGTAAAATTAAAAGAGCAGGAGGCATACTGTACCTTTGTATAGATAAATTGGCGGTAGGCTAGCACTATAGAGATATTTAAGGGTTCCTTCCAGAGAAGCCATATCCCTCCCGAGAAAGCCTCTGCATTTACCCTAAAAGAGTAATCAAAACCCAAAGCTTTGAAGACTTCTTAGGCCCTAATTCCATTAATTCGAGTTTCTATCAAAACAAAGATACCAGGCTTAAACTACTGAACGTAATTATGAAGAAGGGTACAAAGCTTCTGCCCTCCGGTCCCTTGGCAATTCCAAATTAATAGTGACATAAAGGAAAACACAAGCTAAAAAGGAGCTGTACCTCCAGTGGATGTGTCCGGTATTCCTTCTGCCTAAGGCTGAGGGGCATGCACCTCGTCATCTTGCATTTGCTGGAGAGAATCGGGGCTTCCCTCATCGGCTGTGATATCTGGAGGGTCAATGTGGGTCATGTCAGTATCCTCATGTAAAGGCCTAATTTCCGTTTAGACCTCAACATGGTCCATTAACTAGAGGTGGTTTGCATTGGCCAGTGCACTGTCCCTAAGTTGTCACATACCATTTCCGAGTGGGTAGCTATTTTAACTGCTATATTTTTTCGCTGCTGTTGGACTGTAATTGGATGTGGGGGATTATAGCCTATTCTTGTTCCTTGGGCCCATTGGGCCTACAACTTTCCCCTTTAGTCTGGTGGGTTGGGCCTTTAGGCCCTTGCAAGGTTGGGGCCCATTTGAAAAATCTAGCTGGGCTCGTTGGGATTGTTTGCCCTTGCCCAACATTTTAGTCATCTCCAGTCGGGTCCCTAAGCCCAAACCGTTGCTTGTGTGGGGAGCTACTGTCTCTGTCGCTTTAGCGAAGTCCAGGATGTCAGTGTCTGACAAGAGTATGTACCTCGATCCTCATCTCTGAAGGGACGCTAGTATGTTGTTGGCCTTGATCTTGATGGTTGGGAGGAGCTCTTGTTTTCCTTTGCACCTTCATCCACGGTCCATATCCGTTAGGGGATTCGACCGTTGCCTTCCCTATAGCTTGTCCGGTTGCTGGTATGCCATGAGCTGCTGCCGCTGCTCCCTCTCCCTCCATCGCTGATGTACCTCGTCTGCCTCCAGGTTGCTCTGGTTATGCTGGGGGAACGCTTGGTTTCTGCAGACAGCTAGCTTCTTCATGCCCCACCTTGCCGCAAAAGTAGCAGATGTGCGGCAGGCCTTCATACTCCACCCTCATCTCCTCCCCGTCGAGCTGCAGAGTGGTTCGCAGGGGGGATGAGAGATCGATATCTACACCAAGCCTAGTGTACTTTCCACGCTACGTCAAGAAGGTGGCTTCATCTAGTCGAGCTGTCGTGCTCACGAGGTCCCCCAAAGCTTTCAAAATTTTTGGGTGATATTGCGCAATAGGGAGTTCTGGAAAGCGGATCCAAACGACGACACGGTGGAGCTGGGTTTGGGAAGGTCGGAAAATCGGTGTCCAGCGTTGCATCGAGAGCACCTGGCTGTAGATGATCCACGGTCTGTTGGTGAGGACGTGGAGACAATCTGCCTCTTCCAAGAACCGCACTAGAAAAAACTCGTGCTCCAAGTCCACGATTTTAGGTGGGTCCTTCCTAGGAGCTTGACGACCACAACCTGTGCCCATCTATTGTCTAGCTTCAGCTTGAAATTCTAAGACAACACTATACCGCCTCCCTCCTCACTCGGAAACTGGCGTATATCCCCCTTTTCAGGGTCAATGGGATCTTCTAAAGGCTATGTGTTGTCCTCACCTGTAGTGGCTTCTGGGGCATCCCCCATTAAGGCTGTGCTATAGGATGGCTTAGGGCGTGGTGGTGTTGTCTCATCCTCTCGTTTTCGAGTACGTCGACGCTTTGGATCGTCACCTTTTCTCACTCTAGGATTTTCTCACTCAAACAAAAGGGTTCTTTGATTTGTAAATTATTAAATTCAACCAATAAATGTACTAGCGAAAATGAAAATAAAATTACAAAACCATAAACGAAAATGACATGAAATAGGGCTAAATTTTATGAAAGAAGTTTTATTTGAAATCATCCATTAACTCGATATAATTTACAAGTTTCTAATAAATGTCTCGATGACATAGATAACGATACAGATCGGTGGATTATAGGGAGTGTGACACAAAGCACAACTGTTGACTCCCAAGACTTGGAAAACTAGCCCAACACGAAATGCAATTGACTTCTGGACGAACCTGTCTAACGATTTTAAGTGGGTTTTACTATAAATTACACAATTGCTCTATGCTTAATTAGCTCACATAATAAGAAAAAATGGATTAACCTTGATTATGTGATTTTTGGATTTGAACCCGAATTTCTTCCTAAGCATTGAAATTTTAGTGGAGTCTTGTTTTTTTAAAATTAAAAGGATTGAGTTAAAAAACTGATCAATTTACGGATATTGTATTTTCATGCGTTAATATGCCAATTATTAAAATGAAAAAATAGATTATATTGACACCAACCAACATATGTGCTCAAATTCGGGCACCAATAGCGTAACAAATAACTATTAAAAATCACCAATACCACATACTGAAACTCTGTAAATAGTTAAAATATGGAACCTTGATTCGAAGAAGAAACTTTGCTTCTTTTAGAAGGAAGAAACCTTCATTATTAGCCGTCCTGTCATTTTCATGCGTCGACCATTCTATTTTAGCTTAACCTTTAGGTGCTTTCTTTCTGACACTGTTTATCAGGAACGTGCTTTTTCCTAAGAAATGAATCAATCTCCTAATAAAACTGGTTGAAGTTTTAAACATGGAAATTGTTTCCTATTATATTGAACAGCTGTCCGTCCGTGTATTGAAATTTGCCTGCTTGACTCAAGTTAATCAATTTCAGTTGCAAGTTGGGTATTTAATAGAGTGATTAGTTTGCGATGAATTCGTGTTATGTCAGTAAACCTAAATTTAAGGGTCAAACTCAGAACATTAATTTTATCAATCCAACTTACAATGACTACCTGTAATGTTATCTTAACACATGCAACTGCCGTTGTAAGATCTAAAGATGGAAATATATATATAAATACAAATTCAACGATTCAAAGTTTTGTATCTCACTCTTAACAAGTAGTCAAAATGTTATTTATTTATTTTTCACCTTAAACCATGGCTTTGCACGCAGAGGATATGGAGTTTTTTTTTTTAATTTTTCGAGGTGTTTTAGGAGAGTCTCAATTATGAGAAGGTACCTTTAAGCCATCCACACCTAGACTAATCCTTGTTCGAGCTGGATAAGTCTCTTACGGAAGGCAAAGCTCTGGCTCCAAGTTTTAAACAACTGCATATATGAGGGCGGTTCGAACCTGCAACTTCACTTAAGTCAAGAAAGCCCCTTACCAACCTACCTATGCAGATTACTTCAAAGTTAAGTTATCTACGATTAACCAGTCTTGCTCATAACCTAATTCCATAAAAAAGATTAGTTAAGGGATAAGCCCTAGTTCCAGTTGTTCCTCCTCATTGTACGATTTGCACTGTCCAATGAAATGTGCCTGTTACCATGACAAATACCGAACGACAGGCCGACACAAAATTACCGCAATACCTCAAAAGAAAAAATATCAAAAACTGATCAATACTCTCTGGTTATTACTGAATAGGACCAGTCAAAATCTGACACGCGCACAAGCAAAACCGGCACATGACCTTTCCCCATTGGCTTTTCCAGTCAACCGCGAAGACCGACCTTACCCAGTTAATCTTCACCCTAAAACTCTGGGAATTATTAAATCTCTGAGTCTCAGGTCAGAGTTAGACAATCAGATCGATGTTTCCAATTTTGCCACTAGTTGTCCGAAAAAATATATATATATATATATATTTTTTAACAACCGACTAAAACGACAAAGAGCGATAGAGTCCAAAGCATAAAACGCCACACAAGACCTCTCGTTTACTTCGTCCAACAACACTTCCTAGAAGATACTTTCGAAACGTTTCCTTTCTCGCATAAAATTTTTCCTTCAATTTCCCTCCCCTCTCGTTGCTTCTTTCTCTTGCCTGCAGATTCCCACTAGCCTTACAGCACAGGTGCTTTCCTATATCCCAACATCATTCTTCGCTACTACTTTCACATTCTACTTCACATTCTGAGCAGTTCCTTTTTTTTTTTTTTTGGCTGCTAACTGCTCCTATGCTGCTCTGCTTTGTAATTTCAGGTTTCGGTTTTGTGGTTTGGATAATTCTTCAGGTGCCTCCCTTTGTTTGATTTCCCTTTTTCTGATCTTGCTCGGATCTGTTTTCCGGTTTCTGTTTTTTTTCCTTTTCTTGGAGTTTCTGAGAATTGTGTCTTAGTTTTTGAGATAACTTCGAAATGCAAACAAAAAATGAGAGCTTTGTAGGATCTTCTTTTTCTAATTTATCGTGTTTTTATCTGGAAGTTGTAAAACTAACGAAGTTGCATGTGATGTACTTCAGTGTGTGAAGGTGAGCCAATTTTCTTTTCTTTTCGCGCATTTTCTTGGCAACCAATCAGAATATCAACAGTGCACGCGTTTTTGGTCTCTAGATGTACGTGGATTGATCTTTTTTGCCCCTTTCCCTTCTTCTTTATTAGTTTCGTGTCAATGACGGCCTGTTGACTGTTATTTTGGTCAAAGATATAGCCAGGAACAAATTTCAGTGTTTGCGTATAAAATCCAAATTAAATAAGAACGCGATTAATTGGACAAGTTTGTGTAAACTAACTGTGAGAATTGGAAAGCAGATAAAGTTATGAATTTACTGGATGAGAAAGTACGTAATTGACAATTATGTTTGAGAAGTCAATTTAGGGATCAAATGTTGTTTCTTTCTTTGGTTTAATTTAAAAATATTGTTTTTAGTTCTTTTTTACGTAAAGTTGAATGATTACCTGCACCAGAAGCTTTGGTGATCTAAAATTTGGTCATTGTCCTAATACAGCATACATTTGATTGCTTTCAAGGTCTTCTAGTTCATGAAGTCATTATTTTGATTTCATATAGGCTTTTTATTGATCATATAGTCCCAAGTGGATGTGATACAGCCACCAAAAGTTGAAAGATTAACTACTCCCATTAATTTGAGTTAGTGATGAGCTAGATTGTGCATTGACTTATATTATTATCTATAGAGTTTCGTTCAATTATACTGTTGTTGGTCATAATGTCAGTTTTGGACTTTCAAATGGAAAGAACACTCTGATCCTCGATTGTGCTTTATAAATCTGTTTTCCTTTGGATGAACTTGATACGGCCAGTTAACGTTTTAAGATGGTCATACTCAAGAAATGCTTCTCTTGCTGTGCCTAACTAGCATAAAGTAGTATTGTTTTAGTTGATCATCAGCAGAATCCTTTGTGTAGCTAAGATTAACTACATATACGTGCACGATGAATTTTCACTTCAAATTATTTCATTAAATTTATAATTTACCTTTTTGCAGATTCACGGGCTTGATATCTTGACTTGGCTTGACAGTCTTGTGTGAGACATTCAAGAGGAAGTTCTTCCTTGAAGGAGCAATGAGTTACTGAGCATGTGGCCATCAATGGTCAGCCCAGTAACAAATGTCTGCATAACTTAATAGTTGACTTAATCGGATATCTAATGAGGAAGGATCGCATCTCAAACCAGCATATATTCAAATGATAATTCCAGATTTCCACATCTGAGTCTGATTTATATAGCAAAATACAACGACAGAGTGCCCTGGATAAATCAAGTATTTCCTCTTTTTCAGAGCCTTCTGTGGGCATGGTTTAGAGAATTTACTCTCGAGAGACTTGTCTTCTGCTCTGTTTTTTAGGAAAGCAAACTGCATAGAAGACACTTCATGTAATCAGCATAATGAAGAAATGGTATGGTGGTGTAGTCGTTGTGTCCTTGTTTATGTTGCTGATCCTGAGGTATTCTCTTATGAAAAATCCTATTGGAGAAAGTTACCTGACAAACCCTTTTTCCAATGTTAGTAATCCTCTTGAATGGGTACAAAGTACACTTCCGCCTGCTCTTCAAAATCCAGAGAAATCTTCTCAAGTTATTTCCACTGATACCATTGTCTTTGATCTGTTTACTCGGAGGAATATTTCCAATGCAGAGAAAATATCTTTGCAGACATGGTATCTTGTGAAACACTTGGTTGATCGTGCCCAGGTCTTACCAAATGGATTAGAAGCCATGAAAGAAGCTGGAAATGCATGGAATAACCTTATGGCTTCAGTTGAAGCAGAAAAGGTTGGTCATGGAAATGAAAGCTCAAATAGAAGAGGAAAAGAGAAGCAATGCCCTCACTTTCTTAACAAAATGAATGCAACTGAAATTGAAAATACAGGTTTTAAGTTGCGGCTTCCTTGTGGCTTAACTCAGAGTTCTTCCATCACAATTATTGGCATTCCAGATGGCCTTCTTGGTAATTTTCGGATTGACTTAACTGGAGAAGCACTTCCAGGAGAGCCTGATCCACCCATTATTTTGCACTACAATGTTAGGCTTCATGGGGATAAGATTACTGAAGATCCAGTAATAGTGCAGAACACCTGGACTATAGCTCATGATTGGGGTGAAGAAGAGCGCTGTCCACCTCCTGATCCTGCAAAAAATAAGAAAGGTACAAAATTCAGATGACCTTTTGATGTAGTGCAGCATAGATCTTATGATACGCTCTTGGATTTAACGTTGATGGCACAGTGCGTCTCAAATGAAAATCATGATCAATTTTCATGGATAAATTTGTGTAATGTTACACATTTTTGTAGGCTTTTCTTTTGTTAGAGTTTAGGACCAATTAGACCAACTCTGTTATCTAATTTATCAAAGTTTGTAAGGAACCTTCTTTCTACTCTTGACCTTAAAACTCTTCATAGGCAATCGATGATAATACCTTGCTATTTGACATTTGCAATGCATATTGTGAAGGGCATTATTTATGATGATTAGAAGCTTTGAATGACCTTTCATTTTATTTATGTATTCAGCCTGTACTTTTAATTGAATTCTTAGTTCTGCAAATTGGCAATCTTATGTCAGTGGACGAGTTGGAACAGTGTAACAAGAATGTGGGCAGAAATGACACTCAGATGGCTGGCAAGCATTCTGAAGGTTCAAGGAGGTCTACGATGGTTCAGGAAGGATATAAAACCAGAAGATACTTTCCTTTTATGCAAGGCCATTTATTTGTTGCGACACTTAGAGTTGGTTCAGAGGGAATCCAGATGACAGTTGATGGAAAGCATATAACATCTTTTGCACACCGTGAAGTACTTTCTTCACTTGCGTTGCAGGAAATTGTGGATCAACTTTTTTGTATCCTTGAATTTAATTGCTTTCTTATATGTGCAGACTTTGGAGCCTTGGCTTGTTAGTGAAGTTAGGATATCTGGAGACCTGAAGCTGATATCGACTGTTGCTAGTGGTCTTCCAACATCAGAGGATTCAGAGCATGCAGTTGACTTAGAAGCACTGAAATCGTCTCCTCTCTCTCCAAACAGTTCACCGGATCTCTTTATTGGTGTTTTCTCTACAGCAAACAACTTCAAACGTAGAATGGCTGTTCGAAGAACATGGATGCAGTATGCTGAAGTGCGGTCAGGGGCTGTTGCTGTTCGATTCTTTGTTGGTTTGGTGAGCTTAACATGCAAATTCTTTATGAATTTTAGTATGGAAAAGACAAACAAATTTAAACGAAGTGGATTTCTCTTGTTTGATAGTGTGATGTGGGTGAAATCATGATTGAATTGGTTTCCCAATCGAATGCATATATTTATGGCGATAGACTGAAATTTCCAGCCCATGTTTGGTTGCGTCAATTCTGAATTCTATATATCTGGCAAATTATGGTTAGTGACTGTTAATAACTGATTACATGTAACTAAAGTCTAAGGTCCCACATTGAAGCATAAAGACCCTTCATTTGTGTCCTCTTATTTATAGTTAGTGACTGTTAATAACTGATAACATGTAACTAAAATCTAAGGTCCCACATTGAAGAATAAAGAACCTTCATTTGTGTCCTCTTATTTCAGGTTATTTACACTGTCTAGTTCTATTGCAGCACAAGAATCAATTAGTTAACGAGGAATTATGGAATGAAGCAAGGACATATGGGGACATACAGCTAATGCCTTTTGTTGATTACTACAATCTCATCACTTGGAAAACCTTAGCCATCTGCATATTTGGGGTAAAATTGTTTCTTCTTCAAGATATAGATGGTTGGACCTTCACCTACTGACCTCGTTTCTTGAACAGACAGAAGTTGCATCGGCAAAATATGTCATGAAGACTGATGACGATGCATTTGTTCGTGTTGATGAAGTGGTATCTTCTTTGAAGAGGATCAAAGTCAATCATGGCTTGCTTTATGGACTTATCAATTCTGATTCCCGACCTCATCGAAATCCTGATAGCAAGTGGTATATTAGCAATGAGGTAATGCTTTTCAGTTTACACCATCTGGTTCAACTGTCACATATAATTTACCAATTTCTTTGAATTAAAATGATGTTTCCAACTTGAGGCAATCATACTAGAACACTGCTTTTCCTAAGGCATCAAGGAAGGCAAAGATAATTGACACTAGAGTCGGCAACAATATGTGCTCAGAAATATGACTCACATGTAAAAACATCTAACTTGCGATTAACTTGATTGAAAATGTAACTAAAATATTGCAAGGGCTGCAAATTTCTGCTTGGTTTATTTCAGTTACAAGTTTAGATGTGCAGAAAGTGACCTCTTTCCTATATCAGCCTTGATTATTCCCTCTCGTTTGGACAGTCTTTATCTCTTCTCCTTTGGCTGTGTTGAAAATAGGAATGGCCTGAAGCGAAATATCCCCCATGGGCACATGGTCCTGGTTATGTGGTGTCCCGCGACATAGCTCAGACAGTTTACAAGAAACACAAAGGAGGGATCTTGAAGGTAATTTTCCACGAAGAACAATTATTAACATGGATATTTATTCACAATGTGAATCTGTGAAAGCATGCACTCAACTCTGCATTTCTCAACTTGAAATCCCATGAACTCTGAATATGGTAGATGTTTAAGCTGGAAGATGTAGCAATGGGCATATGGATTGCAGACATGCAGAAGGAGGGCTTAAAAGTTAGTTATGAGAAGGACGACAGAATCCATAATGAAGGATGCAAGGATGGATACATGATTGCACACTATCAAAGCCCGAGGGAGATGCTTTGTCTCTGGCAGAAAATTCAAGAAGGAGCTGGAGCTAAATGCTGTGGTGATTAATAGACTTAAGTTAATCGAATAGATTCTTGAGGTTCTTGAAGAACCTATCTCCTTAATCCAAACAATGTGAGATTTTCATCACTCGGAGATGGTAAGCATTTTTTGATAGGAGTAGGTGTTACCGTGGTTGAATGCAACTTCACGGAGGTGATCAACTGCTGTGATACTAGGTAAAGAGATGGCCATAGTTCGGTGTACAGTTATCTATTAATAGTTTATACGTGCTATCTTGTACGTGGCTTAGCTGTATACTGTACATGTAATTCTTTATACATTAAGTATTTTGCCTTTTCAATCAATATCTGTGGTTTCTTTTCATTCAGTTTCACCTTTTGCTGATAATGAACTTTGGGGGGTGACAATGAACTTCTGACTATCAACATTATGTACATATTGAGGTCCAATATAATCCAATGGTAAGACGAGCAGTGGAATAACTGATGTAACCACAATTTGGAAGTTAACGAATTGTCTTCTTTCTCCCTCTTTAAAATTATTTACATTTCAACATTGAAAAGCCTTAGAGAGTCTTCCATATCCCTTCGCTTCTCCAAATTGCCCAAATTAGAAAATTTTGCCTCCTAGGTCGTACTTAGAGAGTGGCTGATGTCTTTACACAAATATTTTAGTCTCTAATTTGTACTGCAAACTACATGAAACTGTCACTGGAGGATGCTGTGGAGTGGTAACAAATCCTAGAGGACTGCGCTCTTTACGAATAGGTATTTACTGGTTTTTTCAAAAAGAGAAAATTGCAAAATCCCACTATCCACAATTCGGAGCTTTCGTTCTTGTTTCCCACCATAACGCTGCCTACAATGGTAATCTCACACTAGATGCTTCTCACGACACACCAGCAGCCGCCGTTGCTCTTGGTAGCAGCCTCGTTGATTACTTCTTCTTGCCAATCAGACGTCACATTGACCTTGTCTTGCTACTAACATCAACCAGGCTTACCACTCTTTCTCCATGGCACCAGCAGTCTACAGCGATGTCCCCATGCCGCCGTTTTCTTACGCCAAACTGTCGACAGTTCATCTCAATGATTCTCCCACAACCACAAAATCCACCAAATATTAGCCATCAATCAAAAAATAGAACAATTTCTAAGCTGCAGAAGCATCCATATGATATGGGTTTCTAAAACCCTTACTAAAAACGCAGATATTTTAAATATGTTGCAATTGTATAGAAACAAGAAGATTTCTTGTTTGTTTGATGGCATGTCATATAAGAAATCGTCAGTTTCAATCAAATCTAATTTAATTACAAAGGCTTAAGGCTTAAGCCTCGGGGCCTATTGGATCCTATGACTTGCGTCTTTTAAAACAGTCATTGGATCCTTTCGTTAATTATAGCCATTCTAACGAAAGAATCGATTCCTACTTAAAAAGAAGATTTTAATAAAACCTGAATGGTTGAGAGATACATATATTCGATTTTTTGCCTTCTTTTCGTTAGGAATGCTTTTGTAATTGTTTATAAATTTGTTCTTAGTCTATAATAAGGTTGATGCGAATATGCCCGTTACATTGATTTATTCTAATAGGTGTTTCATGTATAATTTTACTATAATAAATAATATTTTTTTCTATTAATTAGATTTTTAAATAGATGATGTGTAATATCTTGTTCATCTTTTAAATTTAATTGTGTTTTTGAGATTTGTTTTTGTTTTTCTTGAGATAA
>JANIPN010000003.1:26927317-26944420 GCA_027478595.1 Erythroxylum anguifugum
CTAATTTCAAGCACATGCACTTAGCATGCTACTAGCATCAAAATAATACATTTCTTATCTCATAAAAACTTTATTAAGGTCTTATAACCGAAACAATACATCACAAGTCATTAAACAAGTCAACTACATCAGCTTTTAAAAAGCTGACCAATGTTGACTTTGACTTGATTTATTAATTGAATCAAATTCAATTAATTCTGGAAAAATTCCAGAGTCTTATACACATTCTAAATGTGTCTAATAAAAAATTTCAGAGAGTAATTCCTAGGAATTATTTATTAAGTTAGTGGAATTAGCCAGCATATGACATGTCCATGACACTTTTCATATTACTTTTAACACTAGTCAT
The DNA here is from genome assembly GCA_027478595.1 of Erythroxylum anguifugum. NCBI lineage: Eukaryota > Viridiplantae > Streptophyta > Magnoliopsida > Malpighiales > Erythroxylaceae > Erythroxylum > Erythroxylum anguifugum. The sequence continues at coordinate 26,927,667 of JANIPN010000003.1, forward strand.
ACTCTACATCATGTATGCATAAGATAATCACTTGAACAATAAGCTTCATGCATCTCATACATGTGGAAACTTCTTATCCTGCATGTCCATGCAGAAAATTCATAAAAACAATGTTTATAAAATTTAATATGGAATTTGCAGCACGCATGTTCATCAGATTTCCAAATTTTCCCAAAATTTCAAACATGCATCAATCTGAAACTAAATTTATAATAAAATAGAAAATGACATTCAATTGCATTTTCCTTTGACAGAAACATGATATAACACCTTATAAACATTTATGTAAAAGAAAATCATTAAAAACATTTACAGAATTATTACAAAATTTTCAAAATCAGCACACGCATTTAGTTTTCCAGAAATTCCCAAAAACCAACATATGAATATACTGATATTAATTCGAAATAAAATGGCAAATGACACTCAATTGCAATTTTCTTTGACAAAAACATGATATATCACCTTATAAACATTTCTATGAAAGAAAATCAGGAAAAAAATTCAATTTATACAAAAAATTTGCAAATCAACATGCATGTCAGTCATAACCCAGCAAACACTTTGCACATGTTCAATACATCATCTAATACATGCATTACCCTGATCTGATACTAGTTTATAAAGGGAGACATGGATTTATGCATCATATGCACAATAAAGCAGCAGAATTGTCATCATCTAAATCTGATCCTCTGACATCCCAAAAGGCCAGAATCTCAAATGCATGCATAAATAGATTATATGAACATGGTATAACAGTACATGTAGCTTTTGATTCTCCTCCTTTCTTGATTCTTCTCCTTGTTTGGGTTGTTGCAAACACTAAACCCTACCTTGATCACTCAAGAACACGCAAAGATGAAAAAGAAATAATGTGTAAGGGTGGTTAGCGGACCAAACTAGATGATTTCAAGTAGAAGCTCTAATGGAGAGAAGCATCAAAACTATGTTGTATGCACTTTGATTCATGTAACAATTGCATAAATCGCAGGAACAAGACTCAAGACACTTCTCTATAACTCTAGAACTCTTCTAGACACCTTATTCTCTCACTTGATTGTGTTTGTAACTGGTTAGCTCTGTTGTATATAAGTGAAGAACTCACTTATGTACATCTGTCGAGCCTTCAGTCACGATCGTGGCCTATGAGCCACGATCATGGCTTACTTAATTGACAACCTCGCCTTCGGTCATAATCGTGGCCTACTTAAAAATAGCCATACACACTTTATTTTTCTTCTGATCTTTTATGCATGTGACCCTTATGTTCTTGGTTATTTTTGGCACTTGAATTAACTCTTAATATGAGGAAATCATGCATGATTTAAAGCCACTTGAATTAACTATTAATTCAATCAAATCGTTAAAGGATTTCGATGCCAATTTATCAGAATATAAGTGGATTAACACATGAACTCTTTGTTAGTTAATTATTCGACTTACAAAACTTTTCATAGACAATTACCATGCAATTCATCCTTTCACCATACCATACCCAACTTGGTTCGGAGTATGGGCTATGTGTCAACTCCCACTGGACTGACTACGTCATATCTAGTCCAAGTGATGTTATTTCTATCCTAGGATCTCATTACTCTATGTGTCATTGAAGACTCTCTTTATGACACATAACGGCTCTAGACAGAGACTTCTGAGTAATAACCTTGACAAGAGGCCGCGGGTATCATCTCCTTCTATCAGGAGTGCCGTATCCTTTATTGGCTACCTAATTACCTTTGAATACCAATAGTTGTACCTAATCACCACCCTATGAGTGACCTCATCTTGAGGCAACAAGGAATGATTTCAAAGCACAGGATCAGTATCCAAGATATCCTTGAATACCTCAAGTCTAAGAATATTTGCACCATTACAATGATGAGATTAATTATTGACATTTGATAGGCCATCCATATGATAATCTCATAGCGGGTCATCCGATGTACTTACAACTCTTAGTAAGCATCCACATGTTAACTCTAAATATCCCATACTTACAGTTTGTGAGATCCACTGCTTGGTCAAATCAATGAGTATAACATGTGCTAGTCTATCCGGATTAATAATGTCTTGTCTTATTAATCCTATGACTAGGGATAATTTAGATACTAACATAATTGCACATGATAGGAATCTAATTATCATGATCTCATCATGATTTCCTTCATGTTATGTTTTGTATCATAAACTTCATTAATTTGATTTAAGATCGACATCAATTCATAAATAAACAAACATCAAATTAACAAAAAATTGTCTTTCGCTTTATTAATCAAAATAAAGTTTATACGAAAGTGCTAAAGGTGATTGCCTTTAGAGCACTACTCTAACATTCTGTTCTTTGATTGTTTTCTATCTTATTATTGTTACTGCTGCCTTTTAATAGGAACCTGTTGTTCCCAGCTTTCTTGTTTCCTTCTCTTTTCTTCATCAACTTCTTTTTATAGAAGTGGGCATATTTTCTGACCATGAAGTTGAACTCATCATCTATCTATTTGCAATTCATTGTCATTTTCATCACCGTTTAATTCATCAGTTGTTTTTAGTGCCATTCCTTGACTATGGGAGGACCCTTCATCTCGCTTAAGCTCGATTTCATGGATCATCATATTTTCTTATATCCAGTTGAGTGAGATAGTGTCTAAATCCCTTGCAGTTTCTAGAGCTGTCACTTTAAGTCTCCATTCCTTTCATAGTGATCTTAGAATTTAAGTTACGAGCTCGTCATTTGGATATATCTTTCCCAAGTTCTTTAAGGCTGTGATGATGTTATTGAACCATCCAAAGAATTCATCTATGGTTTCTCCCTATTTCATGCCAATAGTTTCATATTGATGTATTAAAAAGCTTATTCTATGTTTCTTTACCTCAGTTCCTTCAAAGGTGACTTGTAGTTTATCCCACATTTCCTTTTCTATAGAGCAATAGGATATGTTCTCATATTCTTTTGGAGATAGTGAACAAATCAGATGATATGTTGCTTTAGCATTTAGTTGTGTATTTCTTCTGTCAGCATCAACCATACTTCTACATTTTCTATAGCAGGAAGTGTAACTGCAACTTTGATGGCTTGCCAGACTTCAATATCTACAAATTAAAGATAAGATTTTCATTATCTCTTTCTAGTATCAGTACTTATTTCCATTGAAGTAAGGAGGCTTTGAGACAGATTGTCCTTCAAGGCTTCTCAAATTATTTGCCATAATCTATCACGTGCTGTAAAACACAATAAATGTGAAACCTCGCTTTGATACCAAATGATAAAGCAAACACACACAAGAGGGGAGTGAATTGTGTGTGACTTAAAAAATTTGCAACTACTTTCAATTCCTATAATAGACATATCCCAATTAAAAATAATAATAGGAGCCTATCAGACGGTAAAGCCTGTTAAACAACAGGAGCCTATTAGACGATAGGAGCATGTTAAATAATAAATCATGTTAAAGCAATTTAAAAACAAAAGGAGCCTGTTAAACTAAAAGGAACCTTTTGCGAAGTTAAAAACATAAAGAGCCTATTTTAAAAGTGAAGGAGCCTCTTGCAAAATGAAAACACAAACAATATAATGTGGAAATTTAAAATTTAAGAGGAGAGAAAGAATGACACAATTGATTTATACTGTTTCAGCTTATAACCCAAACCTACATCCAATCCCCAAGTATTCAACTTGAGTGTTTCACTATTAAATCCAAGTAGTAATTTAACGAGCCTCTTCAAGCTCACAAGTAAATATTTTTCAAGGTTCCTCAACCTTAAACACTAGTGGTATTTGTTTACAAGCTCTTAACGAATGACAAAGTAATTTCTCAATATGAGCTTCAACGATCACTCTCTCAAAAGAATTTCCAGTTTCTAAAACACAAGAGATTTGATAATGGTATGGCTTTCAAAAGTATAGAAGTTATAAATGAATATCAAAATTTTGGTTTCCTTGATTTTTCTATATATTTGTGTGCCTCGCAACTGCAGTGGTTCTTCCTCAAGTAGGCAATTTCTTTAACTAGTATTATCTCTGTTGAAATCTTCGATATTCAAACGTTCTGTCAAGAATTTTGGAGCTAATTATTCGAATTCATAAAAGCCTTTTGGATGTCATGGAACCATTTTTGAATAGGCAAGTTCATAAAGAAAGTTCCTGCAATAAAGGAAGCAATTATCCTATGATTTTATTTCCTTTGAGGAATTATAGCGTCGCCTATATAAGGAAATAAATCCAATTTGAATTTTGAAGAATTATACAGTTATCATCAAAATCGTTAATTCTAAACCTTGAGCTAACAAATCCCTCTTTCATTAATAGCTTTATCCCTACTTGCATTTATCTAATATCAATTTAGTTGTATTTTTTATCATTTTCTTTGTTCATAAACTTGTTATGAAAATAGATGTATTGTTTCAAAAGATTTTGGTAAAAGAATATCTCTTTCTTTAGTTATCATAGTATAATCTAAACTTTGAAGAAGTAAATTGTTTAGTTGATAGATTTGATCGTTTCCAATTTTAGGGATTTTCTAATTATCAATATATTTCTCAAAATTTTCTATTGATATTTCTTCATTATTAACCATTCTATTATTGATACTAGAAGTCAATTCTTATAAAGAAATATATGTTTTAAGACAAATTATATTATCTCTTGTTATAAGTTATAACCTAACCAACAACTTGATTGCATATGTTGGACTTATACTAAACCACTCACCCTAAGTGAAAAGAGAACCAATTTTCTTAACCGGTTTATTACTAGATTTCTAATTCCCCATCCACCAAGAACCTTTGCTCTAATACTGATTAGAGTATAACTGTTGGGCCCGTGTTTTGCGTTAGGCCCGTGTTTTGCGTACCGAGGTACCTCAAGTTTGCACGCGACCCAACCTCAAGTTTGCACGCGACCACAACCCTCAAAGGTATTGTCCTCTCTGGGAATCGAACTCGCGACCACAACCCTCAAAGGAATTGTCTCAATTACGTCTTTTAGATCTATCATAAAACTTATCGCACTTTTTCTTTTTAGAGTTATAAGATTTACATTTGGAGATGAGTTTTTCAACCATATATATATGCAATATGATTGAGATCCATGTTTACAATGAAAGAAAACATATGCTTGAATTGTTTAAAAAAATCAAAGACCTACGAGTCTATATATCAAGGACTCTAATATCCAATAATATTTCCATGCTTATTACATCTCCTTGAGAAGGTAAGGACATACATCTCACTCTATAAAAACCTTATCTTCACTAAAAAAAATAGATACTAAAGTTGCTTCATTTATTAAAGGAAAAGTTAGAATCACTCTATACATACTTGAACTCCCAATTATTACTACCCTTAAGAGATATAAAAATTTTCTTCCAATCATGGTTTCTCTTTGATGGTTTATACTGAACCAAGGGATGTTCCAATTGATATTTTGATGATAGTAAAACATAATTACTATAAATGAGTTTATTATTGTGATTAAAACAATATAAGAATGTAATGAAGTCATAAAAATCAAGAAGATAGCTTATCAAGTTGAAGTTTAGAACCATCAAAATGAAGATCAAAACATTAACAAAAGAAGATCAAGGTTTATCAAGGCCATTTTTTAGTTTGTCATGTTAAATGTGGCCTCATTTAATCACTTTAATGTTCTAAAAGATTCACCATGCATAAACATTTCATTTCACTTTATTGCATAGGAAACATTTTAGGAAGTTTTCTAATAAATCATAATTGAATTAAACAAATTAGTTTTGAGCATTTTAAGTTGCTAAAATCATGTTTTCTTGGATGATTGCCCAACCTATATTAGTTAGTGGTCGACCAATATCAGTTATGATTGTTAAATTTGATGTACTATGAATTGGTTGTATTGAATCAAGAGAGCTTCAAATTGATGTTTTGATAATAATAAAACATAATTACTACTAATCTGTTTATTATTTTTATGAAAAGAAATATTAAGAAAAATGAAGTCATAAACTTAAAAAGGTAGTGTATGAAGTTGAACAAGTGAAGTTGAGGTTTACAACCAATGAAATGAAGATCAAAACAACAAAAAAGAAAATCAAGGCTCATTAAGATCATTTTACATTTTATATTATTTTTGTAATCTAAATTTGTTAATTTTATGATCCAAACACTACAAAAAAATTAGTAATTAGTGATGAAAAATTACTGATGGAAACAAAACTGTAACAAATTACTGACAAAAAATTATGTTCTGTCAGTAACATTGTCGGAAAAAATTTCATTTTGCAACAAAAAAAATATCCATCGTTAAATATGGAGAGAAATTATCTCGGCAAATTTTCCAATGGAATATAGCGACGGAAGCAAATTCCCGTCAATAAAGAAGACGAGAATGCTTAGCGGAATAAATAAGTTTTAGGTTTACCGACGGAATACATTTCTGTCAATAAATTCTGTTAGTAAATTTTAGAGATAAACGTTATCGTTTGCTTCAAATTCAACGTTTTTAATACAAGAAAAATGACATCATTTGGTTTAACACCAAACTGTGTCATTTTCGTTTAACCTAAAACTATCACAGCCCCCCTTCCCCCTCCTCCATCACCGCAAATTTGTTTTTCTCTCTTTTTTCATCATCGTCCTCTCCGTCCCACCGTGCATCCTTATTGTGCCACAGTCCTCGGCGTCCCAGCATCCTCATCTCTATCGCTACTAAGTCCCCCCTCCTCTGTCTCTCGTGCCACCGTGCGCCCTCGCCATCCTCGCCGCATCTACTTTAGGTACTGCTACTGAATCTTATTAACACACAACTCAGAGAAACATAAGTTGTGATTGTGAGGTGGTGGTTCTATAAATTTATAATCGTAGGTAAAATCTAATACAATGGAGATTATGTTTGTCATCCTTCAGTGTTATTTATTTTGAATGTGACTTTTGTATGTGCATTCTCATCTTCCATTGTTCTAATGTATTTTATATAGGATAATATTTTGTAATTCTCCTGCTTAAGATTTATACTGCAAATTATTTTTTAATTTGTGAATTGATTCATTAAATTAAAAGTTAGTCATATCCTTCGTATGGTTTTGGTTTTAGTAAAGTCATTCAATTCATTTAAAAAACATTAAGACAACAATGACAACAATTAAATGGGTTTCAGAAACATTTGTCTTGATTAATAATATCTGTTAAGCAAATTGGGGCCTTTGTTATGAGATTCCAATGTATAGACAAATGTGTAAATTTTATTTATTTGCATGCAGACAACATCAAAAGTAGTAACAAAGATTGAGTTACAACTACTATGATCTAATTCTTAAAACGATAGAAATCTTAGGAGAAGAGCCACTCATTCCTTGTTTTTCTTGGGTCGTAATAAAACTCAGTAGACTGACCTACACTATTCAATTTTTTCTCTTATGAATACAAAAAACGATTGAACTGCAAAGTTCTTAAACCTAAGTGGGTTATATTGCAATTAAGAAGGAGATTAGGAGAAAAAGAGAAAGAAAAAAAAATTAGCACACTTGAATTGATAAAAGGGAGACGAGTGTGAAAATTTCTTTCTTTTTTTTTATTGTTCTTGTCTATTTATGAGGTGCTGAGCAAACATTTCTACTTAATATTATTTCTGTAAAATATGCCTCAATACTTTGCCTGGTTACAAGTCATGCATTGATGAAACTTATGTTATGATGTGTCAAAAGAGACATTTGATGAGAAGTAGCTCACTGGTAGGAATATTTGTTTCCACAAGAACTCACTTTCTGGATGAATCTATAAATTGTGTGGTGCTCTATTGCTCCTTGTTGCTTTTAGTGATTAGGATCTCTTATTTTTCCTTGTATGGAATTTGTGATAATGTATCAGTTACCAAGAAAATAAAATAAAGTATCCAAATTAGCTCTTTGCTTCAAAGTAGTAATGGTAACTTTGGATATTTTGATATTGTGTGTGTAAATTAGCAATTGAACTTAAAAATTTAAGAGTGAGGCCTCCTAGTTCTTTTCCCTTACAAAATTATTTTAGCATCAGGACTTTAATGAATTACAGAGAGCTTGTAGATGAAGTAATCAATGCTTTTGAAATGTTATGTCACTTGTATTTCTATAATTTTATGTGCAAGGTACCATAAAATGGAACCATTTAGAAAGTAGTGATTTTTAGGGTTGGGAAAGTCTCAACAAAAAATTGAACTTGAAAATATTAAGTTTTGTTTCATTATGTATGCTCCTAAATTTGTTCTTATATGTTTTGTTTTAAAGCCTAACCATATTCAAACATCCCTACCGTGTTCTATGTTGTTTTTAGCCTAACTCGGATAATTTTGTATTGACATACTATCTGGAAGTAAAATAGCTATGAGCAAATGAAATTTATTGATGTTAACAATTTGGGGTCTTTCTATATGAGTTTTAAATTGAAATTTATTATATTTCTAGAATATTCAATAAAATATAAATTTCAGGTTAAAACATGCCACGAAAGAGAAAATAGGATATGATGAAACCGAGGTTCAGACCATGATTTAAAACCAGTTACTTTCTAGGGGAAGCATCACATTCTGCAGCTGCAACAGAATCAGATGTTGTACCTTCAAATACTACACATACAGATGAGGCATCACCTTCCGTACCTGCTACTACACCATCCAATAGCTTTACACCATCCACCACCCCTATACTGACATAGATATCAGGGGTAAATGTTGCGGATAAAGGAGGCAGCATTCAGCCTAAAGCTGAGGGAGTTAATGGAAGAACTTACATCATAATTGTCAAAAATCTGTAAGTGAAAATGCATGAAACATCATATTTTTATAATTAAGTTATAAGTTTAAATTTAAAAATGATATTAAAAAATTTTTATATTAGGTTGATTTCGTCTGGACTATGCTCAAGAAATATGAAATCCAAGGTTAAGGAGAAGATTGATCTTGAGGGTTATATATGGAAGAATATCTCTCATATGACAAAGGGTTTTTATTATCAGGAGTTTAAGGTATAAAAATATATTTTTTGTATTTTTTGTAATTAATTTTATACATTAATTAGATAAATATTGTAGGTTATAAGCACTTATCGTATGTTTTTTGTCTTTTTAGAAATAATTTTTTGGGATTTTGAATTTGACATGGTTATTTATAAAGTATAAGAGAGACAAGCTTGTACACGTTATAGAGACTTTGTTGATGCGATACACAATACTGATGTATGACCTCCTTATATTTCTAAAGAAATATGGAGTCATTGGCAGCAGTATTAAACATCACTTGAGGTAATGTCCATTTCAAAGTGTAATTATACCAACAGACGTAGAGGATCGGGGGGAGAGAGTCTTCCTGTACACACTAGAGGATCTATTACCCACCACGAGCATGTAGAAAGACTTGTAAGTATCTACACTTTACACTTATATTCTGATTTTTTTTACTTTGATGTATTTCAATTTAATTTGATGTGTGCATTTTGGAATGAAAAAATGTGTATTATGGAGAATAATAATGTTATAAATGTATGGTGCCATATATGGTTATGTTGTTAAGTTACTTTCTTTGTTCAATTGGGGGTAAATATCATAAAAATAGAGGAAATTATGCTGAAATTTTTGTAAGTTGTAGTTCACTTATAACATTTTATTCTGATGCAGGAAAGTTTATAGGCAGGAAGCCTACACCCTATCAACTCTTTTTGCACACTCACACTGAGAAGCATGACTGTGTGACCTTCGTTAACACCAAACGTAGAGAACTAAATGTATGTGAAATTTATGCTTTAATATTAATGCTTAATAATTATCACTTATTAATATAAACATTGTCTTCTGATAGGATAGAATACAAGAAAGCATTCAACGATAGTCTCAACAGTCTGTAGATGTTGAAAAGAGTCAAACATATCTTCATGCAGTAGGTGGTAGGGATCTTTATGGAAGGATCTTCGGCTTAGATTCATTTGTGAACACATATTATTCGCAATCCTCCATATCCAATACAACAGTATCTAGTAGACGGTTCGCATCTAATGAAGTCCATGAGCTTTGGAGCACAGTACAAGCACTGGCAACTCAGTTGCAACAGTCGATGGAGTACAAAGCCTAGCTTTGTAATGAGATGGATGAGTTGAAAGGGAAGGGCAACACCTCATCGTAACATTCAAAGCATTCTCATTCACTAAATAAATAGCGTAGTTGTAGTCGTTTTGTATGAATTAAATACTTATTATTGTATATAATAATTTTTTGTTATCAATTAAGATAATTTTTACTTTATATAATCAATCAACTTTCTACATTTAAGAAATTAAATGTAGAAACAAATCAAAATATTAGCAACAAATAACTGACAATTGTATAAATTATATATCAATCATAAGATTTTCAAATAAAATTAAACGCAGGGAAAATTTAAAAAAACAATATTAGTAAATTTACTGACAGAAAAACAAAGTTTGTCTGTAAGAATTTACCAAAGGATGACCAAAATCTGTTGGTAAATATAGCGACAGAATAGAAAATATCCGTCGGTAACTTAGCGACGAAAAATTTGTACTTCATCGCTAATCATTACCTACTGTCGTTTCTCCGACAACTCATTCCGTCAGTAAATTTCGTCGCTAACTTAGCTTACCAACGGAATGTGAAGGTATTCTGTTGGTAATTATCATCACTAAACCCCATTTTTCTTGTAATGGAAAGACTCTCCATGCATAAATATTTCATTTAACTTTATTACACGAGTCCCTTCATTTATCAAAAGGAATTGAAGCTTTTGGTTTTTATTTAAAAGCCTTTTGATATTTAAAACATGATTTTAAGAATATTTTTGGAAGTGTTTACTTCTTGCTTGCATAATCAAATTGATTTTGACATTTGAAGGTGTTAAAATAAAGTTTTTAGGGTGATTAGTTGACCTATATAGGTTAGTGGTTGACCAATAAAGGTTAAGCTTATTAAATTTGATGTATCAAGAGTTTGTAGCAATATTGGTTAAATCATTGGCCAAACATTATGTCTTATTGGTCGACCAGTATGTATATTGGTTGACTAGTGTTATAATAACTAGTGAATATAAATCTTTTAATGCATACTAATCGATTAATACATTGAATATAGCCATTGTAATAACTAGTTCTTGGCTCTAATGGCTAGAAAAGATCACAAAACACTATAAATAGAAGTTTTCTTATTGATTTTAGCTTCAAGAAGATTTTTGGTATTGTATACACATAGTTCAAATAGCTTTTCAATCATTGGAGCATTATTGTGTCATATTTGTGTGAGTAAGTCATTTTAGAGTTATCAAGTGAACAAGTGAGAAACTTTGAGTTGTAATATTTGATTTGGGGAATGTATTATTGTGCTTAAGGGTGTTCCATGTGAGAATGAGTTTCCTCTTCACCTTAGAAGAAGATTATAAGAAGGGTTCCTATTTATAGAAAGAATGTACAAAAGTTATTGTTCACGTTGAAAGAAAAAGTATATTGGAATTCTAAGAAGATTCTTAGAAGTGGATGTAAGAAAGGGTTGTTTACTGAATTACTATAAACTAGTTTGTCTTCTCTCTTCCCTACCATTTTTAATTTACTTTTCAATTTTTAATTGATTTACATTACAAATTCCCCAGCTTTATTTAAATTGATTGTTGTTAATTATATATATTAGTTAGAAATGTTATTGAATTTTTTAAACACTCAATTCACCCTCTCCCCTCTTAGGTGCCTTAAGAACTAACAAGTGGTATTAGAGCAGGTTTATTAGGCTACCGGTTCTAACAAATTCTATAGAAAAAATTATAATGGTATATTTAGGAACATCATCATCATCATTCAACCAAGAGGGATAAAGCATTAGTAGACTATCTTTCTTTGATGGAAATGATTACCTTTATTGGAAAAATAGGATGAGATTATTCTTAATGGCTAAAAGGGTAGGCCTTTAGGAAGTACTATCAAATGGCCAAATTAAAGGAAGAATGAGAACGTTAAGATAAGAGATTATTTTCCTTGAATAGTAAGCCAAGCATACCCTTTTTTTAACATTAGGAAGAAATGAATCAAATGGGGTCTCTATGTGAAATAAAAAATTGGCCTACTTTAGCAGTTACACATAAGGGAACTAATCAAGTAAAAAAGAGCAAACTAAACATGCTAACACATCAATATGAATTATTTCAAATAAAGCACGATGAAAGCATACATAACATGTATAATAGATTTATTGATATTTTTAATGCTCTCAAAGGTCTTGGAAAGACATATACTAATGTTTAAATGGTCAGAAAGTTATTTAGGTCACTTTCAAATACGTGGGAAGCCAAAGTGATGGCTATATTAGAAGCCAAAGATCTAATAGCACTACCATTGAAGGAAATTATTAGATCTCTCCAAATATAGGAAATGAGGCTTGAAGAGGCACAAGAAGAAATGATGCACCTAAATAAAAATAATTTATCATTTAAAGTCTCAAACGAAAAATTAAATAAAGAGGAAATACGAAAGCAACGAAGAAGACATCGGTTTAATCACTAGAAAATTCAAGAACTTAAAGAAGAAATCCTCTAAAAGAGAGGACTTTAAGAAAGGTAAAAATGATTTAAAACATAAATCCTATAATATTGTTTTCTTTGAATGTAAAAAACATGTCTATATAAAGTCACAATGTCTTTAACTTAAAGATAATGAGAAGTATGAGCGAAACTATAAGAAGAATGAAAAGGACAAGAAGAAAGCACTTAAAGCATCAACTTGGGATGACATAAAAGAATATAAAAACTAGCATTCGGAAGAAGAGATAGCTCATATGTGCTTTACTTCTATAGAAAATGATAAGGTAACATCTAAACCTAATTCTTGTGATAATGATCTTGACGTTGATTTGATATATGATGAATTAATTAAAAGCCTTGAAATCATTAGCATATAAAAGAAAAATATATACTTAAAGCTTAAAGAGGCTCTAAAGAACCTAGATGCATGCACGAATGAGAATAAAAAGATAAAAAGTAAATTGAATAGCATTAAAGCATCAAAAAATGTGATTATTCATGACAATCATGATTTATATGCACTATGTGTGAGACTAAAACATTGAAAAAGGACGTAGATTCTGTTAAGGACTCATTGTCCAAGTTTACTAAAAGGAGTGAAAAACTAAATAACATGCTAGGAGCTCAAAAGAATTCTAATGGTAGGCATGGAATAGGATATAACCATAAAATTGAAGATAATTCTAAAACCATATTTATAAAGGTAAAATATTTCTATAGTTGAAGAACCATTACCTAATATGAAAAATTAGTATGGAGTATCCACATCTAAGCATATATATGTATATTCCAAATCCATTAGGACTAATCCTAAAAGCAAGCATTATGATTTTATATATGGCTCACAAACTAAGCATAGAATTCAATACTATTAAGGAAAGAATAGGCATAACTGCTACAATAACATATAAGCTTGCTCATACCCTTTTAAACCTCAAAGAAGCAAACTTTTAGGTTTCATTTATAGTAGGGATCACCCATATACTCGTATGATATTTCATTACCTTAGGAGAACATTTAATAACTTTAATGTCCAGATGAAGATTCCATATTATACACATACAAATAGGTCCAAGAAATGCATATATGCATCATCATTACTCATAAAACATGATATGTAATTTTTGTGGTAGGTAAGGACATGTTGATAGATTTTTTTCTTAAACAAATAGCATCAAGCAAACCCTTGAAAACGCTGGTTAAAAGGAAGAAGAACCTAACAACTAAGGAACTAAGGTTATTTAGATTCCTAAAACATCTAGATTACCTTAGTTTGTAAGGATAATAGGAAAAAAAAAAGAGCAATGGTATGTAGGAGAGATAGTAACTATTAAATTGAGCATTATTAAGGAGTTTATACATTTTATCATATTGAATATAACCCTTTTATGAAGAAGAAAGTCTTGAAAACATTTATGTAAAATATGGAGAATTTAGTCATCAAATAATTTTCAAAATAGACAATTATTGAACCAAATAAATGGGAAAGATGAGAAGCCTCTAATAGATTCTAAACTCAAAAGAATATTCATTCAAAACTATCATAAGTAATGTTTAACATGAGGTAATTGTTTTTTCATAATTTAGAAATATAAGATAACATATGTTTATCTGTAACTTTGAGCATAAATTCTTGGTAACGATTGTTTAGGTTTAGATTATGAATTTTCCAACTAAAGAAATGAAGATTAAGGCTCATCAAGATCATTTTCTATTTTGTATTATTATTTGTAATCTGACTTTTTATCCAAAAGGCTCAACATGCATACAAATTTCATTTAACTTTATTACATGAATCTTTTCATTCATCAAAAGGCATTGAAGATTTTGGTTTTCATATAAAAGTCTTTTTTTTCTTTAAAACAAACTTTGGGAACATTTCAGGAACTGTTTAATTTATATTTGCATTAATGAAATTAAGTTTGAGCATTTGAAGGTGTTAAAATCATGTTTTTGGGGTGATTAGTCGACCTATATAAGTTAATGGTTAACTAATATAGGTTAAAGTTGTTAAATTTAATGTATCAAGAGTTTGTGCCAACATTGGTTGATGTATTAGTTGACCAATGTGTCATATTAATTAACCAATATGTGTATTGATTGATCAGTATTTTAATGACTGGTGAATCTAGAGCTTTTAATGCATATCGGTCGACCATTATAGCTATTGTAATGAGTAGTACTTGACTCCAATAACTAGGAAGGTACCCAACTCACTATAAATAGGTGTTTCCCATTAGTTTTAACATCAAGAAGCTTTTTAGTTTTGTATACACACTATTCAAAGGGTTTTTCAATCATTTGAGCATCAATGTGTCATATTTGTGTGAGTAAGCCATTTTAGAGTTATCAAATGAATAAGTAAGGAACTTTGAGTTGTAATATTTACTTTGGAGAATATATTATTATAAATGGGGGTGTTTTAAGTAAATTGAGGTTCCTCTTTACTGAGAAAGATTGTATAAAGGTTATTCTTCACTTTGAAAGAAGAAACATAGTGGAATTCTAAAAAGAGTCTTGAGAGTTGAGGTAGACATGGTTTATTTACTGAAACATTATAAATCGGTTTACATTCCCTCTTTCCTGTCATTTTTAATTTATTATTCAATTGATTTATATTAAGCAAGTTCCTTGTCTTTATTTATATTTATTATTATTAATTGAGTACATTAATTAGAAAAGTTGTTGAATTTTTTAAACACCTAATTCACCCCTTCCCCTCTTGGATGCCATTAGAGACTAATATGTTGTAATATTGGTAGTTGTATTATTTAAACAGTATGCCATATTGGTTAAATATGCCTATTAGGTGACTAGTGTGCCAAAAACTAGTGAATTTGGAGATTTTAAGGTATACTGGTACAACTACTAGTTAATCAATGCCTTTAATGCATACTAGTCCATAACTTAGTGAATCTGATGCTTTAATGCATACTAGTCCAACAAATAGATTTTGTGCCTTTAATGTATACTAGTTGATAAGTACATTGCATATAGTCATTATAATGACTAGTTTGTATCTCTAATAGCTAGTAGGTGTCCTAAAAAACTATAAATAGGTGTTTTCTTATTGTTATTATCATTAAGAAGAATTGGGGTGTCTTTTATACACATTTCTAAGTGGTTTTCAATCATTTGAGTATTATTATCTCACTTTTTTGTGAGTAAGCCTTTTTGGGGTTATAAAGTGAATAATAGAGACAATTTTAAGTTGTAATTCTTTGTTGAGGTGTTGGATATCATACTTGGAGTGTTCCAAGTTTATTTAAGGTTCCACTTCCCTTTGGAACAAGATTATAAAAATGGTTCCTCTTTATTAAGAAGAATTTTACAAAGGTTATTCTTCGTCTTGATAGAAGAATTATAGTGAAATTTTAAGAAATTTCTTTGTAAGCAAGGGTTGTTTTCCAAATCACTATAAATCAGTTTACATTCTCTCATTCCTATCCTCTTTCAATTATTGCTTAATTGTTTGATTAATTTATATTAAAAAATTCCTCATCCTCATTTACATTGTTTGTTGTTAATTGAGTACTTTAGTTAGAAAACTTTTCAAATTTTATAAGCACCCATTTCACTACCTCTCTTGGTTGTCGTACCTCTCTTGGTTCTCGTTCGGGACTAACAAATAGTATCATAGTTAATCTATTAGGCTAGCATTCCTAATGAAATCCTATAAAAAGATCGTAATGGCATATTTAAGAGCAATATCGTCATCATTCAATCAAGAGGGACAAAGCATTAGTAGACAACTTATCTTTGATCGCAATTATTTCCTTTGTTGGAAAATAAGGATGAGATTCTTTTTAATGACCGAAAATGTAGACCTGTAGGAAATAGTTTCAATTGGTCTCTTTATTCCTATGAAAATTATAGATAATAAAAATGTGCCTAAATTAAAGAAAAAATGGGAACATTAAGATAAGAGATTATATCCATACACATCCTTTTTTATGCATTAGGAAGAGATGAATTTATTAGGGTCTTTATGTATGAAATGGCTTATAAAATTTAGCATACTTTAGAAGTTACATATGAGGGAACCAAGCATGTAGAGGAGAGCAAAATAAGTGTTGGAACCCATTACCGGATGTCCAACCTCTTAATCCAAAACCCTCATACTTATATATGATTATAAAGTCAATTAAAGTCCTCAGACGAAATCTTGCAAGATTCATCTTAATATAATTTACTTAGGGCCCAAAATAGAATCCAATTCCTAATCGGGGCTTCCTAGACCAAA
>JANIPN010000003.1:26956725-26967467 GCA_027478595.1 Erythroxylum anguifugum
AGTAGTAGTAGTAGTAGTAGTAGTAGTAGTAGTAGTAGTAGTAGTAGTAGTAATAATAATAATAATAATAATAATAAAAGTACTTTTTTCTCCTTTCTCAATCTTAAATTAATGATAGATAAGTAACATAGGCCCAAGATTAATAATTATTGCAAAAAAAGAAAAAAAAACTTCACCAATAATTACATTAAAGTTGCACGTAGCTTATAAGATTGGGAATAGGCAACGAAGAAAAAAAAAGAAACAGAGGCTTTGTCACTGTCTGTGAGTATTCTTTAGAGGGCACAATCTATCACTTTTGATCAACTGAAGCCCAAACACTAGTCCTCCTGAGCTTTTAAAATTAACTGATTGGGTTCAATCAGCTAACCCGATCAGCTAATTATCAAACACAATGATCAGTTGTTTAACATGATCAATCAATTAATTTTTGGCTGTTAAGCCATTCACCAAACGAGGCCTAGATGTTTTAATCTTCATGATCGACTAAACTTTACAACTTAGTGTCCAATCCCTACTTATCTTCAAAAAGCTAATATACAATGAGATTAACTCCTAGGTTGATGATAAAGCAAACACACGCAAAAGGGGGTGAATTGTGTGTAAAAAATTTGCAAGGTATTTTAAATCTTTAAAATCCTTCTTAAACAAAATGGGTTGATAAATGGAAAGATCCTATTAAACTTTAAAAGGAAACTATTAATATTTAAAAAGAAAGGATCATGTTAGTTATTTAAATTACGAAAGAAGTCTATTAATTGAAAGGATCCTATTCACGTTAAAAAAGATAGGGTCTTGTCAATCAATAGGAGCCTGCTAGAGCTCAAATAAAAATAAGCATGTTAATTGATATGAGCATGTTGACGCTTAAAGCGAAAAGAACCTCTTACTTTATAGAAATAGAAGGAGCCTATTGAAAAACTGAAAGAGCCTCTTGAAAATATAAACTTATAACATAGAAATTTAAAAGTTAGGAAAAGAGAAAGAATGATATAGTAGATTTATAATGGTTAGGCTAACAACCAAGCCTACCTCTAATCTTCAAGTATCCAACTTGAGTATTTCACTATAAAATTTCGAGTATTAAAATTGACGAACCTCTCCAAGCTCACAATTACATATTTTTCAAAGTTTTTTAACCTTCCATACTCGAAGTGTATAACAAGCTTTTAAAAGCTCACAAAAAATATATAATCAAAAGTAAATTCTTAAATAACAATTTCTCTCTTGAGAGAGAGATTTCACTTTCTAAGGCAAAATAAGAATAATATGAATCTCAAGAATATAGATGCTGCTCAAATGTTTCTAAAGTTTGTGTATGTTCGTTACTTCATAAGTATTGTTGCTCTTCTTTAAATAGTCAATTTCTTTAACTAGCCATTGCTTCATCTTAATTCCGAGTTAACTTTGGATTTTTAATATCATCCCTGCTTTAACAAAAAAAATTTAAGCTAATTGTTTGAAAAGGTAAGATCCTCCTGGAAAGTTTACTAAGAAAGTTCCTGCAAGAAAGGAAGTAATTTTCCTATGATTTTGTTTCCTTTTAAAAAATATCAATATCTATACAAGGAAATAAATCTAATTTGAATTTTTGAAATATTTTGAAATATTACATAGTTATCATCAAAATTGTTAAATATAAACCTTGAGCTAACAGTTGAAACCTACATTTGCAAGGATTATTTATGTATATTTTATTAATTTATTTTCTAAATCTACATCATTTTTCTTATAATTTCTTTGCACTCTTTCTTTGAAAGGAAAAAAAAAGCTAAGAAGTTGAAAGTAGAGTATAATGTATTGATTTTAAAATGTTATTTACTTTACAATGTATGTTATATTTATATATTGATTGAGATAAGATGAATTAATTTGTAATTGATTCAATCTAAACAAAATGATCAAGTTATATATGACGTTATCTAAGTTAAGTTCATATAAGGATGAGTTTATCTAATGTAATTACAACTTAAAAGATTTAGGATATGTTATTATCAGCCCCCCATAAGTTAATGTTCGAGAGAACATTGAGCTTACGAAATAACAAAAAATTGGAGTAAAACCTAATGGTTTAGTGAGAAGTCAATAAATGAAATAGGAACAGAAATTTCCTCATAACTAAATCCTGAACAAATTGTATATCAATTTTAATATGTTTGGTAGAAGCATGAGAGATGGGATCTGCAATAAGAAAGGTAGTGCCTATGTTGTCACAATACAAAAGTGGTTTAATGTCGGAGAATCCAAGTTCACCAAATAGAGAATTAAGACAACATAGTTCAACGACAAATAGAGCAACGCTCCTGTCTTCGACTTTAGTGTTAAATATAGCCATAATAGGTTGTTTCTTAAATTTTAATAAATTAAATAGGATCCAAAGAAAATGTAATAACCAGACGTAGATTGATGATCATCAGGACACTTAGCCCAATCAGCATCAAAGTAAGCAGTGATGGTTAAGGTAGAAAGTTTGGTTAAATGTACGCCATAGGACGGGGTAGATCGAAGATACTAAAGAATGCATTTAACAGTTATCTAGTGAACATCAATAGGGCATTGTAAGAATTGTGAGACTTTGTTAACATCAAATTAGATGTCAGGTCTAGTCAGACAAAGGAATTGAAGTGCTCCAACGGTACTACAGTATTCAGTAGGATTAGAAAGAGGAAGCCATGAGTTTTGGAAAGCGGTAAAGAGTGGGTAATGGTATGGAGATAGGTCTGGCAGGGTCAAGATATGTGCGCTGAAGAGGTTCACGAGTGTATTTAGATTGTGTGAGAAGAAGGCCAGTGGATGTAAATATGGCTTCGATGCCAAGAAAGTAGTGAAGAGGTTATAAATCTTTTATGGTGAAAATAAAGTGAAGAACATCAATGATGGTTTGAATAAATTAAGGAGAAAGGTGGTGTGGAGAAAGGTGGTGTAAGTTGATGCTAAGTGAATAAAAAGAGATATATCAACTTTAGAGGAAGTGAACCCAGGGTCAGTAAGTTTATGAATTAAACGATGAAACCAAGCTCTAGGAACTTACTTAAAACCATAAAGAGCTTTATATAGAAGACACACATAATGAAGATGATAAGGGTCAGTAAAATGAGGTGGTTGTGGCATAAAAATAGGTTTTTGTAAGTTTCCATGGAGAAAGTATTGTTAACATCAAGTTAACAAATGGACCAGTTTTTAGCTAAGGCAAGTTTTAGTATGAGGCAAATGGTGGTTGGTTTGACAAGTGGACTAAATGTGTCAGTATAATTAAGACTGGGTAATTGAGGATAGCCTTTAGGCTATGCTTGGTTGGATGTATGGTTTTTAATGGAATAGAATGGAATGGAATGATTTATAATGGAATGGAATGTAAATGGATGTAATATTAGAAAATTGTTGTTTGGGAGGAATGGAAGGGTTCTAATGTAATACAGTAAAATGTTGTTTAGATGAAAGGTTTATAATGTAATATAACGTAAAGTTGTTTATCATTTTACATTCCATCCTAAATCCCCCAAATCGGAGGCTTTTTATTTTTATTGTTTAGGAAGGAATGGGATATAATATGAAACCCTCATCTTCCATCCCATTCCATTATAAACCCTCCTCCCAAATGATGGAATAATATTACATTCCACTCCATTCCATTAACAAACCCCCATCCAAACATAGCCTTAGCTACCATTCGGACTTTATAGCAGTCTAGGGAACCACCAGAATTAAGCTTTGTACAGAATACCCACTTATAACTGATAATATTGGCAACTAGAGGAGGGGGAATAAGGGATCGAGTATTGATGTGATGAAGAGCTTTGAACTCATCAAGCATAGCTTATTGCCAGTGAGGAAACTTGTTTTCTTAAGTGAAAGAAATAAGGACTGGACTAATTGATATAGGAACAATAGTGTTGTAACTAATATGGTCAGGAAAAAGATTTTAAAAGTCGAGTGTTGTCCCAAATGCAAGTGACCATTGGATGAGAAAAGGAAGATGATGGTTGAGAATAAGTGGAATAGGCAGGGAACAAGGTAAAGGAGGTATGGATAAGGTAGAAGTGGTCAAGACTAGTGAGAGGGAAGAACTAGGCAATGGTGGAGGAACATATGATAATTGAATTTGTAATAGTAAAGATAAAGAAGTGGTAGAAGAGGAAGAGGAGTTTGGTTTGAGTGTGAGTTTATCAGTTTTAGTATGAGCAAAGAAAAGATAGCATATGCAACCAAAAACACGAAGATAATTAAGGTTGGAAGAAGAGTTGAACAAAAGTTCATGAGGAGATTGAAATGTAAGGTAGATGATGGTAAAAAAATTTATAATGTAAACAACAGTGTAAAAGGCTTTGTACCAAAATCTCTTTAGATGAGAGCTGTGAATAAGAAGAGTGATTCCTATTTTAGTAACGTGACGAATTTTATATTCAGCAATACCATTTTTGTAGTGGGGTATGAGCACATGAAATATAAAAAGAAATGTCGTAAATGATGAGAAAAGTAGCAAATGATCCTTTGATGAGTTCAAAAGCTCCATCATATTGAAACATTTTGATTTTTATTGAGAATAAGTTCTCAACAATGGATTTAAAATTTTCATATTTTTGTAATGCTTAAGACTTATGATCTGGTGGAAAAACTTGGGTGTAACGACTAAAATCATCAATAAAAATTGTAAAATATCTTCAACCATAAAACGATAACAATGATGATGGTCCCCAAATGTTGCAATGGATAAGTTAAAGAGGTGCAATACATACTCTAGTAGATGTAGGAAAAGAAAGATGACACTAAATCAGATGTAAATAGTGTGGAAAAGATTTGAGAACATGGATGCAGCACCCCACTCTCATAGAACACACACTCGATTCCTAAAGGATATTCAAGTACGTAGCTTGCAAAGGTGGCATGCTAGAGTATTCACGTTTCTAACTTAATCATGGCATCAACATTCAAAGTGTAAATATCATAATATTTTAAAACCCAAAATTTCTCATAAAAACCAAATATACATTGTAGCTTTAGAAAATCATCCAAATATGTACATTATCAAGGCTTATTACAAAACACGCTACATATATGAGGAATTATACAAAAATTTCTAACTAGATCCTTCAGTCTCAGTTGTCCGACCTTTGAGTCATTTCTCCTATCCAAAAGTATAAGAAATGTGCTTCTTGTAGAGTCTCTCTGTCACTAGTGTCCTCTCTCGGTCCTGAAATATCAACGTTGCAATTTTGGTGAGTTTTGCGAACTCAATGAGGTAACCATCCTCGATGGTTCAATCAATTCATACATCACATCAATACATACAATCACATAATTCACATCATTTTATTTATCATCATGTAGCATCACATAACACTTTGTTCACAATTTTCATGTTCTCATTCAAATAAAAGTCAACAATACATTTCAATCATTCAAACATACATATTAAATGTATATGCCATGCTTATGAGACTCACTTCTGATTATTACGTTATTGTGACCGAGTGCCTATAACTATCTTGTATCCATTATCGATACCAGGCTCATTGATAATTGTCCCTTATCCGTTGGAGATACAGGTTCATTATACATAGCGAGCCTTTGGCTCTTAATCACATTATAAGTTTTAAGCTATTTTTTGGTGGCTACTTAGGTCACAAATGTCATTATCTGTTCATGGATTCATGTAATAAAATGCATCACATATATTTAGTCAACCAAAAGTGCTCAATATTACACAGTCATGATCACTATCACATTCGCATTTATATTTATCATCAGACCTTGGTCCGACATTCAACAATTATGTAAAGTACACTTATTTCTATCAGATTCACATATAAGGAGCACTTCCAATATCTCATTCATGCATCAATCGCCTCAGATATTCAATTTCTGGAATCAACACAATCACATTCATAAATTAATTCTATACAGCATTTAAGACAAACAATTTATTAAGTGAGACCATCTAGGTTACTCACAGTTTTCTCCAGAAAGATATTGCCTCAAAGTCCCGGCAATGTTTGGATGTAGTCGCTCAAATTGCTCTGCTATATTATGCAACTTACATTTACACATATCACAAATTTGCACAATTATATAAGTACTCATTTATGCACATATGTATATATGGTTTATGTACAATGCATGCTCAATGACAATCCTTGGTATGTTTCCTTTATTCACATCACGTGATTATTAATAAATCAAAATTCATATATGTCTAATTTGAACTTAGGTTTTACACCTCAATAATCTAAATTTATTCTAAGTTCATCACTCAATCGACCATTCCAGCT
This sequence comes from Erythroxylum anguifugum, assembly GCA_027478595.1. NCBI lineage: Eukaryota > Viridiplantae > Streptophyta > Magnoliopsida > Malpighiales > Erythroxylaceae > Erythroxylum > Erythroxylum anguifugum. Next base: position 26,962,995 of record JANIPN010000003.1, read on the forward strand.
TTTCTCAAAATAGATTTTCGGGTTAATTTTCCATGATCATTATGACAAAGATAATGAAGTATTTATGCAACACCTTCTCAAAACATGTTCCCATATGTCTTAAGTTTCTATGACACCAAGTTCTCACAATTTGATTCAGTATTATGCAAGTTATACATAAAATAATTCATACTGTACTCAAACTGCAACAGTACTCTCTACTCAACTTCAAGATAAATTTTGAAACTCTTAGAGACGTAATTAAAATTCTATTCCTTCATCAAATTTGTAAAAATATGTCTCTAGTTTAATCAATCATCCCATTTGGATATCTACAGATCAAGATATGGACAAAATACATATGTTTGTTCAGTAACATCACTCCATTTAACAATATTCCAGCACACTTCATCATTTTCATCCTAAACTCATCAAGCAATCCTTTACTAACGAATTCAGATGGCCATAAATTTTGGTGGAGAAGAAAAAAACGTGTGAGGAGCTTTTGGTTCAAATTTCAAGTCATTCGGAGGTCAGGAGAAGAATTTATGGCCAAATAATCGAAGGATGTTCAAAACTGTTATGTATTTTTGCACTCTCACTGTCACGATCGTGCTAATGCATGATCGTGCAATGTCAGTTAATTGTTCACTATCACGATTTCACTTGTTCATGATCGTGCTTTTTTGGATATCTCCTCACTGTCATGATAGTGCTTGTGCACGATTGTGCAATTCGTCTAAGGTTCTCTTCGGTCACGATCATGCTTCTGCACAATCGAAGGACTCCTTTGAGGGTTACTCTCTATCATGATCGTGTTTCTGGCATGATCGTGCAGCTCCTTTGAGGTTCCCTCTCTGTCACAACCATGCTTGCGCATGATCGTGACAGATGATTCTCTACAGATTCATACGAAACTGCAAATTTTCATCTCTTTCACTAAATTCAACATTTCTAACTTATGTCTCCATTATTTCCTCTTCATTCCTACTTCCATTTCAGTTCAACTCAACAAAACAAATCAAAATATATGATTAAACACAAATATAAAAAACGAAACATATCAAACACGCATTCCCCATATTTTTTTGCATTTTTTTCATCTTCTGCACTTCTTCATTTTCTTCAACACCTTCATTTCATCTCTAACTTCTCATTTTAATGCTTCCCATATCAAGACATCACCTTACTCTTTTTTCCTTAACTTTAGGCTCATTTTAGTTCATTTCTAAAACACCCAAAGAGATTCATGCAAATACAGTGAAAATAGAGCATACGTATATCATCTTTCCATGAATTTTCTGCACTATTTTCATACACATTTTCAGTGATCTCTCTATCTCAAAAATCATTTCAACAACATCTTATGAAATATTGATCATCAAATAAGAAAAAGCAAGACATGTGGCACACCCTAAATTCTTATTCACGTTTCAGTAAATATACATCCTCATTTTATAAACGGTTAACTGTTAACTAATGTGATGTATGTTTCATTCTATATATCATGGAGAACCATACGATACTTACTTGTTTAAAACTCCAAACTCTTCAAAATCTTGTGAACCCAAGCTTTCCAATATCAGACGATCATCAGCAGTCAAAGGTTTTAGGGTTAGGTATTCCAGTGACAGTGAAAAAGACAACCAAAAAGGAAAATAGCAAGTGAAAAGTGAGAGCACAGCTTGCGTTGTGAGGTTGAGAAAATTTCTGGAAGTAAGAAGCTTACAAAAGATGAAGAAAGTCACGAAGAAGAAGAAGAAAGCAAGATCAAAACAATTAATTTCGTCTTTCTAGTAATAATCATATAATAAAGATTACGCTTGCAAGTGACACTTATCACTTGCCACATTGTCCAATTTCTTTGAGTTTAAACTAGGTTCTCATATTAAACTAGTCCAATCAACTTTAATTGTCTCCCAATTTTTAATGACATTTGTCAATAAATCTCAATGTCGTCTATAAAATCTTCCATTGTCATTTAACTCTAATTTCTACTACCATTCATCAATTGACTTGCCACTTGGCATTTTTCCTAGTCCAAAAAATACTTGAAATTTTTCAAATTTTCCTAAATTTCACCAAAAATTCTAATTCAATAAGTATACTCTCCAAATAAATTTTTAGCACATAAAAACCACAATTCTCAATATAATCACATTTATAACTCAATTATACCCGAAAAATGTCAATGAATGCATGTAAAATCATTTTAATGTGCAAAAATCAATATTCACGTGTGTATGTATGCCATATTATGCATGAGCATGAAATGCACTTTCTAATTTCTCGATAAACTCTGTGTGCACTATTCTAAGATTTTAGCCCCTAAAATGGGATAATGAGATGTTGCAATGGATGATCAAGACATTGATGCCAGAGGTGTGAAGAAGTATGTTGAGCAACAAAAACCAAAGGATTTGTGAAATTGATAGGAACCTTGAGAAGGTAGAGATTATGTGGATGTTTCTCGCGAGAATTGGAATTTTGGTGGAAAGGTCCTTCACAACATAACTAGAGGGATTAAATTCAATTAAACAGAAATTGTCTTTACCAAATTAAGCAACAGAAAGTAAATTGGTAGTAAGGTTAGGAACAATGAGAATATTATTTAAGTGAAATGGTTGAAGATTTGTATGTAAAGATAAGGAAACTTTGGAAGTTATGGGTAGAGTAGTACCATTACTAAAAACTACTTAATTAGAATAGTCTTATGGTTTAATGGAGTTGAGAATATTAGTGTTAGGTGTCATATGAGAGGAAGCAACAGTATCTAGAAGTCATTCGATGATTTCACTAGGGGAGCAAGTAGAGAAAGGTGTAGGGGTAAGGTTTAATATAGAGAAGGCTAGTTGAATTTATATTGGGTATGAGGGAGGATTGGAGAAATTATTTCTAGATTGCATGTAGCGAAAGCGACAAATAGAAACTATGTGGCCGACTGATTTTTTCAAATTTGACATTTTCGAGGTTGATGATTGGATTTGGGTCAAAAAGTGTAATTGGGATATGGATTGGGATTGTTTAATTACGTTAGACCATAGGGCTTGGTCTGTTGGAGATATGGGTTAGGTTAGTGAGATTGGCTCTGGGAGGTAGCTAAGTGGGCTAATCTGGGCTAGGTCTTGAGAAATTATTAAACAGCCTAGCCCATTTGGAATTAAAAGAAGACTTATTTAGGTCTTAGGTCCCGATGCCCCTAAGGCTCTGTGTGTGATGGTTGGAGGAATCAGGTTGTCTGCCGCCATCGTGAGTGGAGAGTCAAGTGCCTTGTTGAGTCGTGAAAGCCAGTTCTAGTGGAATTTGATGGAGGGACACAAATGTTGTTCATGAAGTAGTAGTTTGGCTCGCAACTCAGAGAAGGATGGAGGTGATTTTCAATTCTCTATGGCAATGATGAAGGACTCATATTCAAGAGGAAGCCTATTGATGGTGAAGAGAATCAAGTCATTGAATGAGACTAGGTTTCCTATTGCTGTCAAATCTTTAGTTGAAAAGTTACAATGGTCTTCAGATAATCTATAATGGTGGAATCGTCCTTTCTGGTCATGTAAAGACAACGATGAAGGAGTGATTCTTGAGTTGTGGTTTGTTGAAGGAAATGGGTCTCAAGTCCAAAAACTCCTAGCCGTGTTACAAGAAAGAGCAAGAGACATGATTGTTGTGGTAAGTGTTGTGATGAGACAATAGTAGATTAATTTGTCCTATTTTTGCCATTCCAAAAAGTCTGTTGAAAGGGAAAAAATTTCATCGATTGATCCATCGTGCTTGGATGGTAGAGTAATTGATAGATGGATATTTGTCTATATTTTACCACCCATATTTGATGTAATTGAGTTTACACTTTTATCGTATATTTGGCACTTAATTTGCTTCTAGTGTGTTTACAAAGTACAATTGCCTTTATGGACTTTAAGGAGAAGAATTTGAATGAAAACACTGCGTAAAACAAAGAATCCAAAAATCTAAAGGAATGCACAACTATGCATATACCCATGCACATTCCCATGGTCGTGCGCTTTCTCGATGTAATACCCGGTACTGGTCTAGAATACCATCGAGATTAAAACGACAATTGAAAGTTAATTGTTTGAGGATCTTAGAGTTATAATTGAATGATGAGTTCTTCTTACGAAATGTTACAAAATGTGTCTTCTAAGTTCTGTAGAAAGGGTATTTTAATTGGATGTGTATTCTGTGAGATATAGCCAAATAAGTGAAGGTTGTTACTAACCTTAGAGTGACAGAAGAGAGCAGAAACAGAACAAGTTTGTAAAAATCACAATAAATACAAGTTGCATCGTTTTTTAGTTGTCTTTGGATATGTGATATCCATATAAGTCTATTGAAAATGAAGCTTTGAAGCACCACAATTTAATGAGAAATGATTGAGTTATAAGGTTTTAAGTCGGTAAGAGTCCGACTCATGACTGCATGTTAAAGCTGATTGTAAATGGGAGATTTGGATCTCCTTAATGACCGAATTAGAACATG
>JANIPN010000003.1:26980284-26996037 GCA_027478595.1 Erythroxylum anguifugum
TGGATGAACTAAGTGTACATAATGAGATTGTTAAATTGTTTTGAATGCACAATTGCATATGAATGAAAGTGTGATTTTTCGACTTTAAAGTTGAATGCCGGACTAAGGTCCAATGACATGGGAAAATTATTGAATGAGTTTATACAAATATGAATCTTGCATTCCATATCATGAATGCATAAAATATAATGGTAGTTGTAACCAGAGTAGCCAACGAACAGAGCTTAAAGCTCAATGAGTGAAAATGAGCTGCAAGCTCAAAAATGATTCAGAGCCTCAAGCTCAACGTTTAATGAGCCCTATAAGGGACAGTTATCAATGAGCTCGATATCTAATGGATACGGGACAGTTTAGGCACTCGGTCACAACAAAGTAATAAATGGAAAGTGGGTCTCATGTACATGTGCATAATATGATTGATTTAATTGTATCGAATGTGAAGTGTAACAGTGAATGTGAAATGTAACATGATGGGAATGCAATTGTGTGTTATGTGGATGGGTGAACCATCAATGATGGTCACTCACTGAGTTCACAAAACTCACCCAAAATTTGCAATTATTTTTCAGGACTCAGAAGAATACCCTGTTATGCAACGGGAGTAGACTTACTGCACACAGGCAATAAATTAGAAGTTGGGATCAGTTCGCGTCTGCATTAGGATTTTTCTTACTTTTGTATAAAGTGTAATCCGCGATTTCTGTACAATATGTATTTGAATAATTCAGTTTGTAATAAGTGATAAAGTATGGGAATCTTTGTAATGGGATTGATTAAATGCGGATATTTCTGTTTATATCAATTTGTGCCGATCGGAAACGATGGTAAGTGTTTTATGTATTGAAATGGGCCCAACGGCCCAGAGTGGATTGACTTGTAACTGAAAAGGGTTATGAATGAGATTGGACCCTAATTGACCATTGAAACTGTATTGATTGTGATGTATGTAATATATTGAAAACAATATTCAATCGACTTTGAAATTTATTTGGCCCACATTGGCAACGGACTTCTGCATATGTGAGTGTTTTCAACAAAAATTTATACCGACTTGTGACTGATTAAGTGCCCTAGCATGTCACCTTCGCAGACACGGACTCGGATATCACCGTCGATGTCAGGTTCGGGTCTTGCGGGAGTGGGATGCTACGTTAAACCACTCAACTTCAAACTTCAAAGTAGACTGCGCACCAATTATGCAATCATTACTATTAATTCTTATTAAGAAATTGGTTATAAAGTATCAAACCCCTCAACTTCAAACTAGATCGGAGCTAACCTTTTCTATTATCCCTAATTTATAATAATCAAAATGATTCTTTTATATGTTTCGTCATTTTTCTCCTCGCCTTCTGCCATTTTTCCCTGATTTTATGCATATTGCTACATCATTTTTGGGATGTGATAATTAATTAAAGTATATATTATCTAATAAGTTTATAACTAAATTAGATAATAGAAAGTTAAAATATATCTAAAAGATTGAATATCATCTTTAAAACCCCACTGAATAAAAATTTATGTTTTAATACATAATTACATAAACATAGTTCTCAAGATAAGTAATAAGAGTAAGATGACGTTTGAAATGCTCAAATCTCATAATAATACATCCAATTAGAATTAGTGCCTTCGTCAATACATTTGATGTATGATCAAAAGGTTATGAGAGATGAAAGATTCACTTTTATGATGAATTCAAAGAGTTTGTATTTAGAGATGATTGTGTATTTATTATGTCCATAAGAAGGTTCGTTGGAGTATAATTACATTCTTTAGTGGGAGTATGTAAATGACATATTACTCAAAAGGAACAATAATTCATATTTTCAGTTGTTAAATATATGATAGTTTAATAATAACTCGTATTAGATATGAAAAGGTAATAACTTAATTCTAGCAATTAGATATGTAGAGATACGTACAAAAGTAGTTTACTTATTCTATTATAATTAAAAAAGATAATGTACTAATAAGTGTTTAGTATTTGAGATGTCTAATACTTTAGAAATATTAACGATATCTATTATTTCACATGTATGTTGATATTTTAGTTCAAGACCTCATGGATATTAAATTTAATTTAACAAAAGTAAGTCTTAGTTAAGGTATATTTTACTTGGAACAATATTATTTTGAGTTGCAAAGGTTTTAATGCAGTTTTAATTGCTAATCAAGTCATAATATTCTGTCATTTATTAGAAATGATTATTTAAATCAAGAAGTTCTTTAATAAACTTTATATAGTTCCTTACATTATTGAACTAGTAATGTATTGTAGAACATTAGAGCTATTAGGCATATGAAAGAAGCTAAGATCTCATCAAAGATTTAAGTATGCATTTATGTAATTTTTTAATTATAATAATAATTTAGATGAAAGTTGTAAGATTTAAGCAAATACTCGTAACAAAGAATCTTATAAAAATTATCTAATTAAACCAATAGCATAATCTTCATATGAAAATATGGTTTAAGATACTTAAGTGATTAGCTTAGTGTAAGTGGGAGATTTTTTTATTTATGCCCTACATCTAATCAATTGGTTGTAATTTTAGTGACATATTTATTTAAGACATTCTTTAGCTTATGCATATTTATTTAATTAACTGATATGTAAGATAAAGTCCATGAGCAAGTAAAATTATGATGGGATCAAAATTATAAGATTCATAGTACATCTATGTACTATCCTTAAATTGTTCCAAATCATAGTTTTATTAAGACTAGACATTAATAGAACATAAAAAAGACTATTACTTATTATGTTTCTTCCTTATGAAAGAAGTAATCAATCTTATAAACTAAAGGATGAAGATAATTAAATAAACATGTGAGTGCTTATTAGAGAAGAAGTTTATTGTACTAACTCGACATGAGAATTTCATTTAAAACATTACTTATGTGTTTATGAAAATTTTCATTTTGATGAATGTATAAGTAATTCTTTGACTTGAGATCTCTAAAGTATCTCATAGATGGATTGTTGTATTTTGATGTTATTTATGATCTATCCTTGTCAAGGATTGCTTAATATGAAGTAATTGGTTATAACATGAACTATATAAAGGTATTTAAGTAATCAACATAGAACTCATCACACTAGAGTGATTAGGGAGAACGTTATGTTATTTTCTTTTAGTATTGATTCAAACAATCCTTAGTCAAAGTAGAATAGCACTTTGGAAATAGTGTTCAAATGCCACAAATAGAATCAACTATTAATGATGGAGAACTAATACAAGTGAAATAAAATAAAATAAATATTAATTCCATACGATATATCTAGTCAGAATATTGTATGATAAAATGATTAAATTATATGAAAAATCATGCACGAAAGAACAGTCAAAACCACTTTGACATTTCTAAGGTAAGTAGTCATGACATGTTATTAGATATCAATCTTAATATATGGATATAAATTATTTAATTATAAAATTAGAGATAAACCAAAGGAGTTTAATTTTTTATTTCCTAAATATTATTTAGAACTATAATTTATATCCATTTATAGTATATTTAAGAATCTAATGGGTCACACATAAAGAGTGACTGAAGAAAGAAAAAGATAATTTAATGAGGATGGGTTTGATTGTAAAGTTTGATAAACTTTAAAGGTTAAATATGAGATATTTAATAAATAAAGAATAATATTAAATATTAAATCTTATTTAAGCCTAATAGGTATTTAATTAGAATTAATTGTAATTCTAATTAAATTTTGATTGAAATAAATAGGAGATGTTATATCTTGTTTGAGCGCAATTGATATTTAATTATAATTCAAATTAAAATTTAACTAAAATTAAAATTTTATTTCAATTAGATTACTAAAACATTCAAACCTTATTATAAATAGGCATAAAGTTCTAAATGCACTAATGCTCTTGCTTACTCCTTTTTACGCCACTTGTAGAGTTCTCTCAGCTTAGTTATGCAGATATTATTAGAGGTTGAACACGTCACAGGCTATAGTAGTTTCGATGAAATGGTTTTAGAAATGATTTGATAAAAAATTCAAGAAAAAATATCAAACTACACAATAAAATATGATTTACATTTATATTTTATTATGTTCATGCACTAATTATGTCATAAAATTTAAAGTGATTTGAACTTTTGATAAATTAAATATTATTAGAGGCCAGATACCTCATAGAATATGATAGTTTCGATAAACTAATTTTACAAATGATTCAATAAATTAAAAGAAAGATTAAACTACACAATAAGATATAATTTACGTTTATATTTTATTGTGTTCATGTACTAATTAATATTAATTTTTGATAAATTAAATAAAAAACTTATTCTTATTTTATTGTGTCGGGATGGAACCTACCTCAACTTTTCAATAGCTGTACTTGCCAATCCATTGCAAAAAGCTCAGTAACGTAACCCCATAACCTAAAAGCTGCCAGCAACTTGTGTCTACTTCTCTCATAAAAGAACTTGTTTGCAGGTGGCTTCGTTTCCTCTTAAGGAACAAGAAAATGAGATATGTAACCTTGTTTAATAACATGATCGCAAGAAGTCAACAACAGTTGATTTATTTTTGACAATGAACCCTATAGTTCCTTACAAGTAAGTATATACTGATTAGAGTGGCCCAGTGTAAGGTGGGGCAATATTAAATTCTTAAATATGAATATAAAGGGAATTAACCTGAAGAGAAATAGGGCGGTATTTATTGCTTCACGAAGGGTAGGTTTGATCGTTGTATTGATCAGCTGTCATCTTACTCAGATGTCATTGAAAAGACGTTTCTGATAGAGTTGGATTTTTTACTAACTGAACACCAAAGGATCCTTGATCCAAAGCGAGTAAGCAGAACCCACCCCCTCCTTTTTTGTTTCCTTACTTTGTGTTATAAGGTCCTAAAAGCGTAAGAGCTGAAGAATAATCATCTAACATAGTAGGGATCAGAAATTACGAGTAATAAAAATCTCCAAAACAATCAAAGAGGACAAATAAACTCCACACTAACAACTCTTACAGAGATTCTAATAAATGCTTACGAAGGGACAATGCTCATCGAGGGATGTAACTTTTCAAGGTGAAGGCCTACTGATAAAATGTCAAGAACCATAATTATTTGTTTGACTCCCAGCTAGCACGCCGTCTTAGCTCAGCCGGTAGAGCGCATGGCTTTTAACCATGTGGTCGTGGGTTCGATTCCCACATACGGCGAGCTCTAGCTTTAAGCGATGGATAGTACATTTATGCATAGATTAGATAAAATAAAAGGAAGGATGGTGTATTGGCAGCACCAAGGCACATAGGCAACGGTAAGAACAGTTGAAATTCTGAAAAATCTCTTCCAATTAACATTCTTTTTTTATATATATTAAAATTCTTAAAAAAGTCATTAAAAATAGAAAAACAAAAATTGTGGTTGTATTCATTTTCTTAATAATTTCAACAATGCAACCACAGAGTAACCTTTAAAAAAAAAAAACCACAGAGTATAGGCCAATCAAAATCTAATTTGTGTTTTGGAAGTCTATATTTGAATGGATATCAGGTGGAGCCTATGCATGATTCCATTTTTTGGCGAAGTATGTCCCCGTATCATTGCTCGTTGAAAACGACCGTGTTGAGGGGTGAATTGTGATGGAAAAAAAACAAGCAAAGGTGTAATTGAGCGTTGGGGTAGGGACGAGTCTCTATCTACCATTAGACATCCACGCACGGTTGAAGGTATCAATCACGTCTATTTGTATTTGGCATATGGGGTAACGCTTGAAATCATGTCGCTGGTGTTTCCTGGAATCCAATTAGAGGCTACAATCCATGAAATTGACTACCAGTTAATGAATTAAAATATTTGCAATTAAATGTGTAATCATAATTTCATCACATTATAAATGCATCCTTATTTTATATGAGGACCCCAAAATTATAGCTCTATTAACGATTCGACGTGTAAAGGGGAAATTGTAGTACACTTTTCTAAGAAAACTTTTTTTTTTTTTGAAAGTATTTCTAAGAAAACTTGGACGATAATAACTCTTCATCCTAAGATTGCTTTTTTTTTTAAATCTTTGACCAGGGTATTTATCAGCGAATCCAGTAACTAATTCTCTTACTGATGGGAAGGCACCTTACAGGGTGAGACAGCTCACTCAAAGATTTAAAACTGCTCCATACCAAAAGCTAAAGATCGAACCCCTAATTTTTAGTTAAGGATGGATGAGTCCCTTGCCACTCAACCACACCCCTTAATATATCATCCTAAGATTGCTTTAATTAACTTTGTACATGCACATGTCATGTGAAATTATCAGTTTTAAAGAAAAACATCAGTTGATATAAAATTTAAGTCACACCAGTCTTAAAACTATTTAATTTTGGTGAACTAATAAGTTTAGAAATCCTAAATCAATGTAAACTTGAAATTGATATGCTGAATTCCCATAACGATGAGTCTGCTTCTTGGTTAATGGAGAATATTAAAAAGGCTTCTCTTCCATTTTTACGTTCTTACTTCTTCGAGTTCCCAAAACAAATAAGAAAACCACAGGAATCCTCCAATTCCTATTGGCCTTTAGGGGAAGTGAGAAGCAGTCAACTAAAAGGAAGTCGAGTAAGTAAACCAAAACATAGTGACAGGAAAAAGAGAAAAATAGCTTACTTGGCAAAGAAAAAGCAAGGAGAGTAGGAGACAGTAGAGCACTATCTTTATAAGCAAATGTGGGGAATCAAATACAAGGAAAGATCGTAAAGGCCACATAAACATGTGGCTCATAAACTTCCTCTCCTGTCTGATGTGGCATTAACCCACCATATGGAGTCTCCCCTCCAGTTTTAAATTTACTCTTCACTGACTTGAAAGTCTTCTTGCCTCTCTCCCCGTACCCAAGCGATGCATACAAAGACAAGATAATCTTAACTAAGACTTTAGCAACTCAGAAGACAGACAGAGAGAGGAACTGTGTGTGTGTATGATTGTTTAGTATCCACTGTTACCGAGAACTTGCAGGAAGAAGAAAAGATAATGTCGGATTTCAAAGACACGGCGATAAAGCTTTTTGGCAAGACCATTCCGATATTGTCACTCAACCAACGGGATGATGTGCGTCCAGATGAGAACGGTTGTTTCAACAATATCATTTGCTTAGGAGAGAACGTGTCTGAAAAGGAAGTGGAAGAGCGGGATGGTTGCAGGGTACGTAGTTGTTTCTGTTTCTGTGTGCTGCTTGAGATTTCATGCTTTCAAGTTGAAATATTTGCATGCTGCGTGCCGTTGTGAGGGCAACCATTTCTTGAAATGAAGAAGTTTTTGATGGTTCGACCTTAATTAGTTTATAATATTTCAAAATTTTGAGGAAATGAAACAACGGATGAGGCCATGGTAAACTCTTGAGAGCATTTTTAGTTGTTGCTCTTTCCTGCTCTGGTGATCGAAATATATAACTTTTCAGTAAGTTCATTTCTCGTTCTGTACCTTCCGGGTTAACCAAACTTCATGAAAGTCGCATCACGTCAACCGTCTAATCATAAACTATAGTATTTTGGGCTTCCAATTGAAGCTTTACTTGTTATACATTCAGCAGCAACTTTTCCTTTCAAATGCTCGAAGTTAGCATTCCTGGGGAAACTGCAGTGTTTTTTTTTTTAAAATCTCACAATTTGTTTTTAGACAATCCAGTTTTCAAATAATATTTGGTAATAGATGCTTGAAGTCACTTTTCTTATTCTGTGATTCTGGATAAGGATAATAGTTTATGATAATTTCAAGATGTGTTCATCGTTTTGTCTTGGAGTTATTATATTCCGTTAAATTCATAAGCTCAATACCTTTTTTGTGGCTGATCTGTCAGCTTGCGCTTTTAGGAAAACATTGGGATCACTACGCTGATTCTTTTGCTTAAGCGACCAATCGCTACAACTAACAATAAGATGGGAATTCCATACAAGTTTTTCACTGTTGGGATAATCGACAAGCAGAGACCTGAAGAGAATTCATAGCATTGTTCTTTTCCATTTTCCTATTTGAAAGAAAGGGTATTTTAAATGGTCTTGATCAGCTGATAACAATAATTAAGAAAAATTCATCATATTTCCGGACAGGAATATAACCTGGTTTTACATGAAAATTGAATATTCAAGTTAATTGTGCAGTCTTCTATGTTTTTTCAGTTCTTTTCTCATTGAAACTTCTTTTTCATACATTAGGAATCATCAGAGAAAGAAATCCAAGATGATAATCAGGAAGATGATACCTTGAATTCGTTACTGAAGGACTCCAGAAAGCATACAACGTCAGCAGGCACTGCTGAGAACCCTAAGACCCCTTCAGTCGAAACAGACATTTCATTATTGAAAAGCTCTGAAAAAGTTGAGGAATGTGAGACTAGTATCTCGCAAGACAAGACTTTAAAGAAGCCTGACAAAATACTTCCATGCCCTCGTTGTAATAGCACGGACACCAAGTTCTGTTACTACAACAATTACAACGTTAACCAGCCTCGTCATTTCTGCAAAAACTGTCAAAGATACTGGACTGCCGGGGGAGCCATGAGGAATGTTGCTGTAGGTGCTGGTAGGCGAAAGAACAAGAGTTCTTCTGCTTCCCATTATCGTCAAATAATGTTGTCAGATGGTTTTGAAACAGCTCAGGTCCAGACAATTGATGATGTACGTAACTCCTGTTGGGGAAACAATGGGACTGTTCTTACCTTTGGCTCTGATTCCCGTCTCTGCGAGTCTGCTGCTTCTATTTTCTGCCTATCGGAGCAGACACCAAAGAATGGTCGAAACGGGTATCATAGGACTGGTCAAAATAGATTCCTTGTTTCTTGTGGAGTTGCAGCAGATATTGGAGATGATCATTTAAGTGGATCGTCTTGGATAGCCCCGAATTCTTCAGATCGAGGAAGTAATGGTGTTTCACTAGAAGCAAATGTTAGGAACTTTCAAGGCTTTCCCACTCAAGTATCATCTTCCTCAGGCCCTCCATGGAACCTCGTAAAGCCTCAAACTTCTCTATGCTCTTCAGGATTTCCAGTGCCATTTTTCCCAGTACCAACTTACTGGGGCTGCACTCTTTCGAGTCCTCGGAATGTTCCCTCGCGTCTTTCCCTGCCGCAATCTCATCCACCAAGCACTAGTCCCACTTCTCCACTGGGAAAACATCCAAGAGATGGCAGCATACTTAATTCATATCACTCCGAACATTCCTCGGGAGCAAGTAACAGTTCAGACAGAAGTGTTGTGGCTGCAAAGAATTTGAGGATTGATGATCCAAATCAAGCTGCGAAGAGCTCTATATGGGCAACACTTGGTATCAAGAATGATAGGTCTAATTTTATCAATGGGGGAGACCTGTTTAAGGGCTTCCAATCAAAAACTGAAAGAACAGGTTTGAAAGGGTCAGAGATTTCTTCTGCGTTGCTAGCCAACCCTGCAGCTTTGTCTCGGTCCGTGAACTTCCAAGAGAGCATCTAAGAGAAATGTCTGAGCATGCACTAGCAGTCAACGTGATTGGGAAACAGAGAATTGAGGTGTTAACCTATTTTCACGTTGTAGGAGAGCAGAGCTATCTATCTCTAGTTATGTCAACATACCTACGTTTTAATCTCTATGTTAAACCTAACGTAGAGTTTTCTTACTTTTCTTACGCTAACGTGTACATATATCATGGTAATTGGAAACAAGAGAGATTCTTGGACGTAATAACTAGTAAGATTCAAGTGTATAGAATAAAAAAAAATGTTAAGTCTTGCACAACGACCTTTAATAGGTGACAAAATACGATTTGGATAAAGCAGAATCTCGCCCTGATTTCCTTGCGATATAGAGGTTTGTATAAGGTTCCTTCTCATAATTATCATCACCTAAATCTAAAATAAAACAAAGGAGTCCATGTGGTTCCCCTTCCCCTCCAAGTGCAATCCGACTACATATATCCCATGTACTTGGATGCGTTTTGTATGAAAGGGCGCAGTAACATGACACTGGCATCATTTTATGAAGCAAATTTAGTGGAAGGATTTTGCAACTCTGCCCAAGTATGCAGTTTCTATTGTTACTTGCAGGAAATAATGGTAATGGAGAGTCGAGGCATGGTGGAAGTTGACGTGGAGAAGGTGGCAGCTTCAAATTATTGGAAAAAGTACCTGCAGGCGGACATATAAACTTCAATTTCATGCATACATGTTTCTCTTTCAAGCCTCATTGAATCCAGATAACCATATTATGAAAAGCTGGAACACGAGGGCAAAAGAATCTGAATTTCTTAGCCTGTATAGAAGCGAAATAAAATATATCCTTAAATGTTACTGCCATCTATATTGTCAACTTGATATCTAGCTTTTTATTTCTATTTTCTGTTGATAGATAAATCTAAACCAGCTGAGTTATATATATATATATATATATATATACTGAAAGCGTGATAACGAAACATTCAGACGTTTCACTGTTGATATTAAGACTAGGAGGCCATAGTTTCTGCAAAACTTTGAGTTGTTTTGGGACCCAAGCCATGTGCGCTATCCTCTCTGAAAGATTAGGCCACAAAAATATTTGATCTCTTTTCCAATTTCTTTATCCTCTTTTTTGCTTTTTATACGGAGATATATTCTTCTTCCCGTACTTCTTCTGCTTGTTTGCCTTTTCTCCGATAAGAATGTCCTCTTCTCAGCATTATCACTACTACGAGTGTCTGTGACAAAAGCAAACGGTGGTGTTTTTGACAGGAACATTTCAAGCAAGACCCACTACAGCCCTGCAATTTCAGTATTTTCTTTTCCATCCTTAAGCGTTAAGTCATGATTTGGACATTCAAAGAACTTTTCTTCTTTTTTGCATATCAAATTCCAACTTTGCATGATTGAAACCCTTCATCAAATCTCTTTTCAATCTTGTGGTTATTTATTTATGAACATTTCCTTTGTTGCTTGTTAACATCAACTCTTTAAGTAGTCTTCAATTGGTTTGTACTAAGTTACCTTATGTTACATGTGGAAACCATTAATTTGATGCCCTATGGAATGCCCTCTAAAACACCCTTTTTCAAACCATATTTTTTGATGCTTCAATTACAGGTCAAGCTGAACCTCATGTCAACATCCTTGTGACCAATATCTATATATTGTACCTTACTTTATAAAGCAAATGGGCTTCAAGGTCAAGCTTAACCACTTTCACTATTTCTTGTAATGAAAAACTAAATTCTTCAGGGAATACATCATTTGACTATGCTAATTAATTTAGGTCAGGACCAGAATTGGATGCAGAGAGAAGAAGTTTCTCTGCCAATGAACTTTTAGATCAATTGTTCTTTTTATAAGCAAATGGGAGATTTTGTGATTCAGAAACGAAGAAAATATGCACATCTCAAGTATTTTCATTTCACTTTAAGAAGAGACTTGAAGCTATTTAATAATAAAGAAAAAATATGATCAATATTGTACACACACACATGTTACTTGGAGGAAGGAGTACCCTTCACACTAATCCACGAGAATAAGAAAAGGTTGGCCAAAAATATTGGTGACATTGGAATAAGAAATCGGAGCTCCCCACAATTATCTTATCTTCATAATTATTTGATTAATAATTGAAAGTAATGTGCTTAAAAATTAATGAATTAGGAGAAAGAGCTTCTTTACAATGTGAAAGTTGGGTTGTTAGGAGACAAGAAAAAACAGCTAAAATGCAACTCTTCGGATTCAACATGAAGGTAAATTAGCACTTTAGATTGGTGAAGATCAAGTGGAGTTCAATATGAACAATGCCTTGAAATTTTCAAAAGAAAGCAGCGCTTACATGAAAATTGATGTCATGGACGAAAGTTTTCAAGAGCAAGAACAGAGTTACTTTGAAGAAATTCGATTTGTAGAAGTCGAGATAAACAATGAAGCTGAGAGGGTGAACAAAGCAAAGTCTGAAGCAGACACAAAGACCGAAGAGTCGAGTGCTTTGAGACATCAATAATTATTAGTAAGAATTGAAGCACCCATATCACCTTCCACATACTAGAGCTCAAACCTCTACCCACACACCTCAGATATACCTTTCTAGGTAAAGGTCAAACTCTACCCATCACCATTTTCAATCAATTGGTTAGGGAACAAGAGAACAGGGTGCTAACAATTGTTAAGAAGCGAATGAAGGCCATGGGATGACAGATATCTAACATTAGAGGTATAAGCCCAAATGTTGTTATACATTAAAATAACCTTGAAGAAGGAAGTCGAGTGGTGAGGGAACATCAACGCAGGTTGAACCCTTATATGAAGGAAGTGGTCAACAAAGGAACTAGTAAAGCTATTAGACGTAAAAGGAAGTAGTGAAGCTCTTAGACGCAAGTATCATATTCCCAATATCTGATAGCAAATGGGTCTTCTCAGTACAATGTATACCTAAGGAAGACGAAACGACTGTTATGGAAAGTGAAAATGGACAGCTAATTTCGACAAGAACAGTCACAGGTTGGAGAGTTTACATAGACTATTGAAAGTTTAACAAGGTGACTAAAAAGGATCACTTCCCTCTTCCATTCGTAGATTAAATGATCGAGAGAGTGGTTGATCACTCATTATATTGCTTCCTAGATGGTTACTTGGGATAAAATCATATATTCATCTATCCCAAAGACCAAAAAAAGACCATTTTTACGTGTCCTTATGGTACATTTGCGTATCAATGAATGCCCTTCAGGCTCTGCAATGCTCCAATTACATTTCAAATGTGAATGATGTCTATCTTTGCGGATATGATTAAGGACATTATAGAAGTTTTTATGGATGATTTTTCAATCTTTGGAGACTCTTTTGAGCAGTACCTGATCAATTGGGACATAGTACTCCAAAGATGTGAAGAATCACATTTAGTATTGAACTGGAAAAAATATCACTTCAGATGCATGAGGGAGTAATGTTAAGGCATAAAATATCACATTAAGGAATTGAAGTGGACAAAGCAAAAACAAAAGTCATAAAGAAGCTCCCACCACCCATCAATGTAAAAGGCATGCGAGCATTCCTAGGTCATACAAGATTCTACCGTCGTCTTATCAAGGACTTCTCACAAATAGCAAGACCTCCAACGAGCCTGTTAGTTAAGGTAGTGTCTTTTTGATTTGATGATAATTTTTATCTGCAATTGATCAATTAAAGAAGGCAATGACATGAGCATTAATCTTAACGTCACTAGATTGGACATTCCCATTCGAAGTCATGTGCGATGCTAGCAATCAAGCTGTGGGTTGTGTGTTGGGCCAAAGGAAGGATAAGAAGTTGCATGCGATATATTACGCAAGCAAGACATTAACTGGGCCACAACTGAACTACAACACCACTGAGAAGGAGTTACAAGTGGTGGTTTATGCATATGACAAGTTTCAATCGTATCTTTTGGGGTCTAAGGTGATCATTTTCACTGATGACACTACACTTAAATATCTTTTTCCCAAGAAGGACATGAAACCAAGACTGATTCGATGGATATTACAACTACAAGAATTTGACATCAAAATACGAGATAAGAAGGGAGACGAGAATGTTGTAGCAAACCACTTATCACATCTGGAAGGAAGGGAAACTGAACAAAGCGATGATATTAATGAGTGGTTCCTCGATGAACCCTAATGTTACTTGATAGTATGGTGACAACATAGTTAGCTGATATAGCAAATTTTATCACCTGCAGTAAGCTCCCTTCTGAGTTATCGTATCAACAAAAGAAGTTATTCTATTATGAGTGTACCCATTACTTATAGGATTATCCGATCCTATATCCTACATATGTTTATGGAATAATAAAAAGGTGTGTTTATGGAATAATAAAAAGGTGTGTTTAGGAGGAGGAGATGTCGGACATATTGACACAGTGTCACGAAGCTCTGTAGGCTGGACATTATGGCATGAACAAAACATTGACTCGAGTGCTTGAATGTGGATTCCATTAGCCGTATCTGTTTAAAGATGCTCAGGCATTCATGGCACAGTGTGATAGGTATCAAAGAGTGGGCAATATCTAGAAAAGAGATGAGATGCCCTTATCTAACAACTTGGAAGTCAAAGTCTTCAATGTATGAGAACTCGATTTCATGGATCCTTTCCCATCCTCCATAGGGATCACATGACTATGTATCAAGATGGGCCGAAGCTGTGGCAACTCCAACAAATGACAGAAAAATTATTTAGAAATTCATTAGACGGTTATTTAACCGATTTGGAGTGCCAAGGACAATTGTAAGTGAGGGAGGAGCACATTTATGTTTTAAATCTTTTGATGCTTTCCTTAAAAGATACTGAGTCCACCATCTTGTTGCTGCCCCATACCACCCACAAATAAATGGCCAAGTGGATGTCATCAACTGTGAGCTTAAACAAATATTGGAAAAGACGGTGAATGGTTCAAGAAAGGATTGGGCATTAAAGTTGGATGACGCCTTATGGGCTTATCGGACCACCTTTAAAATTCCAATCGAGACAACTCTATTTAGACTTGTGTATGGTAAACTTGTCATTTGCCTATGGAACTTGATTACAAAGCATACTAGGCAATGAAAGCTTTAAATTTTAAATAGAAACGAGTGGGTGAGAGAAGAATCTTACAACTAAATGAACTTGAGGAGTTTTGCTTCAACGCATATGAGAATGCCAAACTCTACAAGGAGAGGTGAAGAAATAACATGATTTTCATCTCAAGAATAAGGAGTTCAAGGTGGCAAATATGGTGTTCTTGTTCAATTCAAGGTTGAAGCTATTTTCACTGGAAAAAATATGACAAGAAGCATAAGATTAAACATTATAACCATTACTTACAAAGAAATAGAAGAGACTTTTAAACAAAATAGAAGCTTGAACAAACCCAAAAACCAAAACCCATTAAAAAATCAAATTAAAAATAAAATTGATGATGGAGAGAAGATAGAGCATTATTATCAAGGCATCAATCTTTATAAAAATGGGTTTTTGGATTTAATTACTTCTTGGGATAAATTGATGGCTTGTTGTTTAAATTTATAAATTATAAGAAGATTATTGTAAATCATAAGTTTAATATTTTTTAATTCAGGATTTTGTATATTAGGGTCCTACGTCGGCTACTTATGTCGCTAACGTTAGTCCCTGTCTTAAAAAATTTACAGATAAGTTTGAATAATAGAAATTTAATTTTTATCAAATTAAAGGCCAAATTACAAAATTTTAGAAATATTACAGTATTTTTTGAACATTGACAAATGTTAATGTTGGCCCCCGAATTCTTTTCTTATTGAATAAGTATGATTTCAATTAATTTTTTAAGGTTTGATTGATTTATTATTATTTTTGGAGCATTTATTGCTTAGATTGATGGAATTAGAAGTATTAAATGGAGAAATTAAGAGTAAGTTAGAGTATAGTATGGTGTAAGTTAAATTGAAGAGGTAAGAATATATAAGGGCAAAATGGGAAGATCACTTAAGGATTAAAGGTATAAGGCTTACATGGAAGGGCATAATAGACATTTGATGATCATTAGGAGTGGAAATTAGAAGAAGAAAAATAAAAAGAAGAGGGAAAGAAGAGTATCGTGGAAGAGAGGAAGAAAAGAGGGAAAAACTAGGGTTTTGGGAAATCTTGAAGATTTTGAAGCATCAACAAGTAAGTATAAGTCTAAACCCTTCTTGATTGTTGGATGAAGCCTAGTTAGGGTTAGTTAGAAGTGAAACCAAGGTTGAATGTGTGTAGGAAGTTGTTGAGGAATGGGTTATGTAATAGGTTTTGATGTTTTGTTTTGATTTTGGGTTGG
>JANIPN010000003.1:27127209-27148698 GCA_027478595.1 Erythroxylum anguifugum
TACAAATATGTAAACTTAAGTATATTGTCGATTTATTGGGGCCTTTTTTTTAATTTCGCCCTGGGCCTATAAAACTATAGGAACGACCCTGGTTTCCTAGAGTGTGAGCATGTGGTGCTCATTCATTACCATTTATGGATATTTTCACTTTGGAGTTATTAGAGTATAAGAGTTTCTAGTCTTAGTAGAGTAAGTCCTAACTAGATGACTTACCTTATACCTATTATTAAACACTACAAGAATATTGTAAATTATCGACGAAAAATTTCATATGGAAAAAATTTCGTAGTAAATTAGCTATGAAAATTGCTTTCCGTAGATAAATTTGTCGGAAAAAGGTATTTTATGAACAAAAAAAACTGCTGTTAAAAGTGGAGGGAATTTTACGACCAAACTTTGCCAACGGAATTTAGCGACGAAATAGTGAAATTCATTGTAAAAATAAGCATCAATGGTTCCCGACAAAAATTGCATACAAAATTTACCGACTCTGTAGATAATTTCCCCATAAAAATATGTTTCCATAGGTAATTTCCAGACGAAATTAAATTTTCGTAGGTCAATTATTACGGGGTGATGTTTCCGTAGGGAATTTCCTTATGGAATTTTTTCCCGTCGATAATTTACCTATAGAAATAACATTCCGTAGGTAAATTCAAATGAAGGTGGTATTGTCGTATAAATTAGAAGGAAAAAAAACATCGTTTAAAACAATGTCATTTTCCTTCCAATTTAATCAACAAACCGAAGACCCCTTTCCCTTTCGTTTTGGTCTTCATCTTCTTCCTCTCTGTTATTTTCATCTTCTTCCATCTTTTTCATTCGTCATCTCCGAGATTGTTCTTTCACCAACTGCTTCCATTATCTTAGGTTTACTGTCTGTCAAGGTTGGTCGTCCATGCTCTTCTCTTGGGTTTATTTTTTCTGCTTCAATTTTTTTTTGGTAAATGGTTTCATGTTGGATGGTTTTGTTACTGTGGATTAAGTTGTCAGGGTTTATTTCGGTTATTAATGGGTCATTGTTTGTTATTTCGGTATATTGTGATTGGTTGATAAATGATTTATTTTGGGGTTTGAGGACAAATTGATGTAGGGTGTTAATTGAATTAGTTTTTAAACATATGTGGTCTGATTATTAGCGCAAGAAAGATGATAAACGTATTAAGGAATTTTAGCTAACTATGATGTCTTCTTGCGTTCGTGATCTACCCAGTACTGATTGCATCTCCTTACTTTGTTAATGTTGTACATTTTCATCATTACTTTTCCATTTCCTTTTCTTGTCCTTTTCTGTTTAAAAGTAACAACTTTGAATTACATCAAAAGATCCCATTAAAAAAGGAAAATCTTATGTAGTTTTTTTTATTTTCAATCAGAAAATGATGCCTCATTAGTACTACCAAGACCAAAACCGAGAATTGGTCGCTTTCCTCTTTCTTTATTTTTTTTAATAAGAAAAGAGAAAGAGGCATTAAAAAGTAGCAATTGGTAGGAATAATCTAAAGGAAAGAGGAGAGGGTGTAGTTTCATAAATCATAATGCTATGCTTTTTTTCATTTTTCATTTTCCACTATCAACTTATTTTTCTCATCTTCAATCTTCGTAACCTACTAATGTGATCAAGAATCTAAGTACTTATTATGATTGCATCATTTCCTCTCTCCTTAAAAGGCTTTAGCCTTAAATCATCATAAAAAGGTCTCGCTTATAAGTGTTCTCATTGATTCTTTTAATGAATTGAAATGGATCATCTCTTTTAGGCAAACACTTAAAGCTCCTTTAAATTAGGGAACTTTTTTTTCATATGTACCCAAAATCAATCGTCAGGCATAAAAAATAAACCCCTACTCCATTTATTAACCTTTGGATAATATTTTTCATTCTCATGTAGTAAACAAATTTCAAACAATCAAAGTTAAATTCATTAGCATTGCAAGCACTCTTAATATTTCTTCCCTTTGTATATAAGGCTACTTGCTTGTTTTTATTTCTTATGACACTCGCTCCTTTTCTTTTGAAACTTTTTTTCTCCCTTTTTTCTATTTGAACCCTATTCTTTAGAACTCTAGGTCTCACTTTTTTTCTTTTCATGACTTTTAGACTCTCTCACATCATTATATGTTTCCTTGATCTTCTTAAATTATTATTTCATTCCCTAAGAAAGAAAGATCACATTTTCCTTCTCTTCCTTAAATGTTAAACCATCTTTAGAAGGCATAATTATAAGCTTCCTAAAGAAACACTAATTTATACATTTTTCTTAATATATATATATATATATATAACTAATACAATATAAATAAAAATAAATAATAAGATAATTGAAACAATTTTGATGACATCCTAGAAATAAGAAGACCCAACTAAGGATAGGGGGAAAAAAAGAGAGACTTAAGAATGAATACTAGAAGAAGATATCCTAACTAGGAATATTAACAATGAAAAAAAAGAAACCAAAATGGATAAACATTTAATTTAAAACCTAGATTTGATACCAACTTTTGAATATAAAGAACCAAGAACCAAACATACAAAGGTTAGAACTCTACAAAGTAAAATCTTATAAGTTTTGGGTTTGTTTAGTAAAGTGTAAAAGCTAAAAACCATCTCTTAATTTGGATTAAACTAAATAAATATTATATATCTCTACATGACGTTGATGAATTTTGTTCCCCTTTATATATAAGTACATATGATTCATACTGAAGCTTAAAAACTAACAAATATTACTGCTTTAACTAGGAACTCTAAAATACTAATACTATTTTAATTGGAACCTTAATAAACTACTTTAACCAAAACTCTAGATAG
The DNA here is from genome assembly GCA_027478595.1 of Erythroxylum anguifugum. NCBI lineage: Eukaryota > Viridiplantae > Streptophyta > Magnoliopsida > Malpighiales > Erythroxylaceae > Erythroxylum > Erythroxylum anguifugum. The sequence goes on from JANIPN010000003.1 coordinate 27,130,021, forward strand.
CCGTTAGGTTTGCATTAATGACCCTTAACTTACTTATTTCAATGCTTAAGAACATATACATTGCATAGTCATTTACATTTAGAACATAAAGTAAAGGATATTTTGAGTTATATTTGGTTATACTTATATAGCAATTAAGAAGAATTGTTATGGAACATATTGTTTAGGCTTGTTAGCGAACATATTGTTTAGGCTCCTTTTGATTTTAAACAATTTTTGTATAAAGTAGTATTGATAATTCAATCATTAATTTAAGAAAAAGGTCCAAAATGTATGCACATATAATTTACTTAATTCTCTTGTATGCTGTCTAGGGACTAAAATTTCTTTTGAAATGTTTTTCTCCCTTAAGAACTTTTTAAACCTAGTGATGAAGATAATTCCTTCCCATCACTTGTTAAAGTCTCTTCTTCATCACTTTGTTATTCTTTTTGAGCTTTAAATTCCAAGTTTTCATCTTTGTAGCCAACTCCTCCTATTATGTCTCCTTTAGGCACATTTTATAGATGAAGAGAGATTTAATAAACTCATTTAATGTAATCAATTAAAATGCTTGTCTTCTTAAATAATCTCAGCTTAGTTTTCTAAACTTTATATAGTGACCTAAGTAGTTTTCATATCTTATCAATATCAATATAAGATTTGGCTAAGTCTTTAAGAGAATTTATAATATCATTGAATTTAAAGCTCATGCTTAAGGTTCTTTGATCACGTTTTATCTATATGAATACATATTAATATGTAAGCATGTAACTTTTCTCTCCTTAACTTAGTTAGTTTCTTCATATGTGACTTTTAGAGTACGCCAACTTTCATATACCAACTTAGACTTGGATACCTATTAAATTCAGTTCGACCAAATGCACGGATTACAATGTGGATGTCTTTACTATTTAGTGAAATGAGCCTGTTGTTATTGACATCTCACTCTTCTTTACTATTAAGAACTGTAGATTTTACTTTGTCTACTTTAACTTCCTTTTTTGGGACATAAGGTCCATTGGCTATAATGTTTTAGAAGTATACCTCTTTGGTCATAAGAAAAACTTCATACTATATTTTCAATGCAATTATTTATTACCATCAAAGAATGATGTCGTACTTACATTTTTCCCTCTTTACTAGAAGATGATAAAGATGCATGTATATGTGATATGATAATCCTTTCTCTAGTTCCATATGAAACAAAAGCAATAATAAGGTATTTGTTCTTGTACCACTTATTACCCTCGAAAGGAACCCAAAAAGAGGGTAAATTTGAGCTTAAATTTTTTTTCAAAATTTTCAATTAATTACCTAGTCTAAGTGATAGTCTTATTATTTCATCCCAGTCTAATCTTTTAAAGCCCATTTATGATTGATCCAATCTAAACTTTCTTTCTTCTTTCAATTTCAATTAGTGCACTAAGTGTCAAAATTTTAGGATCCCAAATCTCAAAGACTATATGGCTGGGTCTTTCCCTCATCCGGGTGTTCATTTATCCATTTTTAGAGTATAAAGGTACTCACTTTGCTATCTTTTTTTAATTTATTTTTTAATAAATGTGTTTATTCATGTTAATAATTGAAATGGATGTTATTTTAATGTTCTAAAGCACGATTTATTTATCTACAAGTAAACACCTCAATCATGTAATGTTTAGATAAATGCTTAGAGGAAGAAACAGTGTAATTCTATTAAGCACTCTCCACATATTGCCATTAGTTAGTTGATATGAACGGTAGATACTTGCAATTAGTTGACATCACATGCAATTCCCCTATCATTTGGCATTACAGTAATTTATGCATATGCAATAATACAATGCTTTCTTCTTGTGTTGTTAATGTGTAAACTAAAGATTATATGTTCTGTAAGATTAATATAGATGCTACCATAATGATTATTATATCTAACTATGAAATCACTTTTTCAAATAATAGTTTTGCATAAATAAGTAATGTTGTTAAATCTTGGATGTATAAACAATTAACACCCGATGGTTTCATTAATCTTGAGTTTTTTTAGGGAGTTCAAGCTTTTATTAACTATGCTCGTTTTCAACCTGCATATATGGATAGTCCAAAAATTAGATGTACATGTAAAAAGTGCAAACATATTCATTTTCTTCGTATTGATGAAGTGAATCTCTATTTGTTAAGAAAAGGGCTTGTTCCAAATTATATTGAGTGAACATGACATGGGGAGTCAATTTGTAGCACCTCAAGAGGTAATGAAGTAAACTCGTCAATAAATGTAGATGGGTTTGAAGGGGGACTAGATTTATGACAAATAATATGGGTGCAACTGAAAATTCTTACACCCAAATATGATGCAGCCAGTTATACCTTTCAAGCAAATATATAAAATCTTGAAGAAGAACCAAACCCAAATGCAATTTTTTTTACTTATTGAAATCAACTAACCAAGAATTATGGTGAAATTGTAAGACCATGACTCAATTATCTTCAATTGCTCGAATATTGAACATAAAGTTTGAAGGTCATATTTCTAATCAAAGTTTGGATAAAATTCTTGCTTGATATAATGAATCATAAAATGGTTAATAATTTTTACAATATGAAGAAAATTATTAGGTGTCTTGGTTTACAAGTTGAGAAAATTGATTGTTGCAATTTGGGATGTATGTTGTTTTGGGGAGATGATTTGAAATTACAAGAGTACAAATTTTGTGGTCAATCTAGGTTCAAACCAAGAAAGCATACAATGAAGCATAAATTAGTACCTTAGAATCGAATATATTATTTCCCGCTAACTTTGAGACTTCAAAGAGTATATGCCTCTGATGTTACTACATCTCACATTAGATGGCATAATGAACATGAATAGGAAGATGGGATAATGAGTCATCCATCAGATGCACTCACATGGAAACATTTCAATAACACACATTTTGAGTTTGTAGCCAAAAGTCGAAATGTTAGGTTAGGATCATCGACAGATGGATTCTAACCTTTTGGTCAATCTAGTCAACAATATTGATCATGGACAACCATAATTACTCCTTATAATTTTCCTCTATGGATGTTTATGAATGAGGCATATATGTTCTTGAAGGTAATTGTGCCAAGGCCTACGAATCCAAAGTATAAAATTGATGTATTCTTACAACCATTGGTATCTAAATTACATCATCTTTGGGAATTTGGTATGGAGAAATATGATGTGTCTCTTAAACAATTTTTTTTGTTGAAAGCAGCTTTGATGTGGATTATTAATAAGTTCCTTGTGTATGTTATATTGTCTGGGTGGAGCACAATAGGTAAATTAGCTTGTCCTTACTTTGGCATTGATTCTGAAGCGTTTTATCTTTTAACGGGGCCAAAATATCTTGGTTTGACAACCATAGGAAAATTTTCCTCCAGATCATCCATTTAGCAGCAATAAACAAAAGTTCATTAAGAATAGGATGGTACAAACAACTCCTCCTCCTCATAAAGTTAGTGAAGAGATGTTGCAGGAGATAGATGAATTAGGATTACTAATAGTTGCAGAACTTGAAGCAGAAGAAGTTAATAGAAGCATTAGTAAAAACTTTGGTTGGAGAAAACGAAGTGTATTTTGGGATTTACCATATTGGAAAACAAATTTGATATGTCATAATCTAGATGTGATGGATATTGAAAAAATATTTTTGACAATTTATTCAATACCATAACGAACATTTAAGGTAGGACAAAGGACAATACAAAATCACGAGCTGATTTGAAACTTTTTTGTAGAAGGAATGAGTTAGATAAAGATCTTTGCATGGGTAAATATCCGAAAACATATTACACTTTGGACAAAAAACAAAAGGAAACTTTTTTTGAACGGTTGAAAAGTCTAAAGTTTCCTGATGGTTATGTTGCAAACTTAGAAAAGTTTGTGGACATGATGAAATACAAAGTATTTGGGATGAAAATTCATGATTTTCATAAGTTTATACAAAGGATAATTCTAATTGCATTTTGGGAGTTACAACCGAATAAGATTTGGGAAGCTATAACATAATTAAGTTTTTTTTTCAAAAGTTTAACATTATCTTAAATAAAGTTGGCTGGAATGGAAAAACTAGAAAGAGAATTCCGGTTATCTTATGCAAATTAGAAGGATGTATCTATTTGAGAGGTAATTATAATTAATATTTAAATAAAACTTATAGCATGTTTTAATCAATAATTGTAATAACCTTATTTTTAATGTAGGTATTTGTATCACTTGAAGAAATGTTAAAAACAAGGCAAAAGTTGAAGGTTTGATATGTAATGTTTATTTAGTAAAGGAAGCAAGTAAATTTTATTCACATTATTTTGAGTCGTATATGCGCACAAGAGAAGCCAAAGTTTCTCGTAATGATGATGGGGTAAAACGGGTGATGTTGATAGTAACTTATCCATTTTCACATTTCCTAGACCAATATATGGACGCTCAACAAGAAGAATGTTAACAGAATAAGAATAGAGGCTGCCCATGGTTACATTTTATTGAATTACCTTGAGGTTCAACCTTACGTGCAGTAAGTTTAAGTTAATTTTAAAATTGAATACTTGGGTTTTCGAGGTGAATGGTGTTCGCAACTAAAATAAATAATAATGTTTTTAGATTATATGAGGAATGGTTATGCAAGCTAATGCCCAAAAAGACACAAGATGATATCAATAAAGAAGTTAAAAGCCACTTTCCTCGATGGTTCGAGAAATATGTAAATGTTGACTTGCAATTATTGAAATGGTTGAATTATTAAATCAAAGTGTTTAAATGACATTATACTATTTAATATGATAACTTTTTTTGATGTAGGCCTAAAAAAATCCATTAAAGAACAAGTTCATATGTGATCTTTTGAAAGGATTCATATGTGATCTGTTGAAAGGACCTTTGCCAACTGTTAAATCGTATTCGGTCTATTTTGTTTATGGATACAAATTTCATACATAATATCATGGTCATAGCATACAATAATAAATAGCGAGGTTTGCATACAAGGAGAATTGATGGATTGCTATGGTAAAATTATTGAGATACTTGAAATTGAGTACCCTGCATTGCCAATAAAACAAAGTTAAGTGTGAATGGTTTGATCCAACTCCTAATGTTGGAAAAAAAGTGCATAGCAGATATAATCTAGTTGGAATTAACAAGTGAAGAAGATCTAGACAATCTGAACCTTTCGTGTTGGCGATGCAAGCTACCCAGGTGTATTATATCCCTTTTCCTAGCTTAAGACGAGATAAGTTAAAATGGTTGGCCATTTGCAAAGTAAAACTTAGAGGTGTTTTTAAATTGCATTGAAAAGGAGAAAATAAGAGAATTGAAAGTGAAGCATTTCAAGATGATGTTCGTGAAATAAATGCATATGTAATAGATGACAAGAATGAACCTTTGAACAATCCAAATAATGAATAGTTGAAATTTCATCTGGAGAGGATGAGGAATCTATAAAGAGCGAGAGATTGGAAGAGGAGCCTGACTTTGATTCTAATTCTTCAAAAAAAGAAAAAAAGATGATGATGATTTTGATTTACAATTAAGTGATGATAGCGATTAATTTATGTAAGTAATAGAGTATTATATTATTACATTTATTATTGCATTAATAATATATTGTTATATATTTCGTTTATATTGTTCTATTAGTGGAATAATCAATAAAATGTGAATTTCAGTTTAAAAATATACCACAAAAGAGAAAAAAGGATATGTTGCGGCTAAGGGTCAGGTTACCATCATTTTGAGGAGCCAGTGCACGTCCTAGTGAAGCATCACATTCTGCAAATGCCATAGAATCAGGTGTTGCACATCCAACTAGTGCACATCTAGATAAGGCATCACCTTCCCCACCTATAGTCCCTGTAGAGTCACGTTGCCTACCTACTGCTACACCATCTAGCACCCATGGTACACCATCCAGCACCACTACTCCACTCCCACACTAGAATTTGAATCTATATCGATAAAGATATCAGGGGTAAACATTGTGGATGAAGGAGGTGGGCTCCAGCATGGAGATAAGGGAGTTGATGGAAGAATTTACATTACAATTGTCAACAATTTATGAGTGAAATTGTAAAAATTTTGTAATACATGATAACAACATAAATTTATACTGAAGTTATAGGTTTTAATTTGAAAATGATCTAAAATACCTTATATATTAGGTTAGTTCTGTCTGGAACGTGCTCTAGACATAGCTCATCCAAGTTTAAGGAGAAGATAGAACTTGAGGGTTATTTATGGAAGAATATCTCTCAGGGGATGAAAGATTTTTATTATCAAGAGTTTGAGGTACTAAAGAAAAATTCTTTAATCTTTTTTATTTTTTCTTATTTTATACATTAATTAGATTAATATTGTAGCTTATAAATACTTATAGTAAGTTTTCCTTCAGAATTTTTTTTTGGGATTCAAAATTTGATGTTGTCATTTATGATGTATGGGAGAGGTGAGCCTGTGCATGTTATAAAGACTTTCTTGGTTCGGATGAAGGAGGTGGGCTCCAATATGGAGCTAAGGGAGTTGAAGGAAGAATTTACATTACAATTGTCAACAATTTATGAGTGAAATTCTAAAAATTTTGTAATACATGATAACACCATAAGTTTATACTGAAGTTATAGGTTTTAATTTGAAAATGATCTAAAATAGCTTATATATTAGGTTAGTTTTGTCTGGAACGTGCTCTAAACATATCTCATCCAAGTTCAAGGAGAAGATAGAACTTGAGGGTTATATATGGAAGAATATCTCTCAGGGACGAAGGATTTTTATTATCAAGAGTTTGAGGTACTAAAAATAAAATTTTTAATCTTTTTTATTTTATCTTATTTTATACATTATTTAGATTAATATTGTAGCTTATAAATACTTATAGTATGTTTTTCTTCATAAAATATTTTTTTGGGATTCAAAATTTGATGTTGTCATTTATGATGTATGGGAGAGGCGAGCCTATGCATGTCATAAAGACTTTCTTGGTTTGGATGAAGAGGTGGGCTCCAGCATGGAGCTAAGGGAGTTGATGGAAGAATTTGCATTACAATTGTCAACAATTTATGAGTGAAATTCTAAAAATTTTGTAATACATGATAACACCATAAGTTTATACTGAAGTTATAAGTTTTAATTTGAAAATGATCTAAAGCAGCTTATATATTAGGTTAGTTCTGTCTGGAACGTGCTTCAGACATATCTCATCCAAGTTCAAGGAGAAGATACAACTTGAGGGTTATATATGGAAGAATATCTCTCAGGGAACAAAGGATTTTTATTATCAAGAGTTTGAGGTACTGAAAATAAATTCTTTAATCTTTTTATTTTATCTTATTTTATACATGAATTAGATTAATATTGTAGTTTATAAATACTTATAGTATAGTTTTCTTCAGAATTTTTTTTTTTGGGATTCAAAAATTGATGTTGTCATTTATGATGTATGGGAGAGGCGAGCTTGTGCATCTTATAAAGACTTTCTTGGTTCAATACATAAGAATGGTGTAAGACCTCCTTATATATCTGAAAAAATTCGGAGTTGTTGGCAACAGTACTAGGAAATACCTAAGGCAATCTACATTTCAAAGCGCAATTCTGCAAATAAACGGGGAGGACTGAAGGGAGAGAGTCTACCTATAGATACTGGAGGATTTATGACCCACCAGGAGCATGCAGAGAAACTTGTAAGTATAAAAACTTTACACTTATATTCTTATTTTTGTACTTTGATTTATGAAATTTGATTTCAATGTAATTTGATGTTTGAAAATTAGAATGAAAATATATGTGTATTGTGAAAAATGATAATTTTATAAATATCTGTTACCATGAATGGTTGTATTGTTGAGGAGAGTTTTTTGCTTAACAGGGGGTAAATATCATAAAAATAGAGGAAACTCTGCCAAAATTTTTGTAAATTGTAATTCACTTATAACACTTTATTCTGATACAGGAAAAGTCTATGGGTAGGTAGCCTACACTACGTCAGCTCTTTTTGCACACCCACACTAAGTAGCATGATGGTGTGACCTTCGTCGACACCCGATGTAGAAAACTTAATGTATGTAAAATTTATACTTTAATATTAATTTGATAAATAATATTAGTTAAAAATTATCACTTATTAAGATAAACAATTATTATAGTAGGACCAAATATAAGAAAACATTAAACAACAGTCTCAGAACTCTGAAACTATTGATAAGAGTCAAACATATCTTGATGCAATCGGCATCGTGGAAAGATTTTTGACTTAGGTTCTTTTGCAAACACATGTTATTCGCAATCCTCCACATCCAATACAGTTGGATCTATTAGGTGGTCTATATATAATGAGAGAGTCGTTCAACTTGAGAGCACAATGGAGATGCTGGAAGTCAGTTGCGACAATCAATGGAGTATATACCCCAGCTCCGTAATGAGATGAATGAATTAAAGGGGAGGGGAAACACCTCATCGCAATAGTCAGTTCATCCGCCTTCACCAACTTCATATCTTATATTTATAATAGTTCGGTACTTAAATGGATTTTATTTGATGTTTTGCTACTTTTATGTTTTTTTACGAATTCTTAATTTACAATTATTTTCAAGATTCTTATTGTTGTACATTATAATTTTATATTATATTACCAATCAGGATAATTTTTACATTATATTATCAATCAAGATTATATTATTTAGAGAAATTAAAAGTAGAAAAAATTGATATGTGCTTAATTGATTGTTTAATTATTTCATAACACTTAGTGATTAATGACATAAAATTTCTTAAGATACTCACTTTGACTCATATGTGATTTTAGGCACAACTTGAAACAAAGAAGTTAAAGTGAGTCGAAAGCATGATATTTGAGTCATCTTTTGAAGACCAATACTCACTTGTTTTCATGGAGCAAGAAGAAGAAAATTAAAAAACAAGAAGAAAATAAGAAAAAAATAACAGTAAAGAAGTAGAAAACTTGGACAATCATGCATGTTTTTGTATGGGTCATGCTGAACATGAATTTGGAAGGTGGATAGCAGATGAAGCAATGACAGCCAAGACACGCTTAAAACGCAACGTATTAGGAGAAGACAAGAAGAGTAGCAAACGATGTATTAGCACAAATTGGAAGCAGCAGCAGGACAAAACGACAATGCAGCAGTAGAAGAAGAAGAGCAAAACGTGCCAGCAGTTGGGACGAAGGAACGACGGCGCACAACCAAAGAAGGAGCAGAAAATGCAACGTAGCACTGTGAAAGAAAAGAAGAACAAAACGTAACAGAGGCTGGAGTGAAACACATAAATAGAAGCGTAGGTTTTTTAATGAGCGAACAGTGTAGTGGACCAAGAATTAATTCAGAAAATAAGACACAACAGCAGAAAGAGTGGAGGCACAGTAGAGAGCCTTGGGTGGTCTTCGATGGGGGTCATTTCTTGGGGCTGAAGCAATTATTTTTTAGGAGCCCTTGATTTTAATGAAGATGAGGGGTAAAGCTCTCAACTGGGAGAGAGTTATGGAGGGCTAGACGTCCCAACGTCGATTCAGTGGTGGCATTGACATCAACTGCCCGAGTTAAGTGTATTTCATAGTTTTTGTTGTTTCTTTCTATCATTAAAAATTGATTGTGTTATCCTATATTAATTGATTTGGGGTTTTGTGTATCGATAATCGTATTATCATTATTTTTTGGTTATTTATGTATGAACCTATTGGGTATTGTGAAAAGACGATTTTTAATGCGTTCATTGAATCGTTTATTTTCAAACCCAATTGCTAAAATTTTGATATAATCTGTAATTGTTATGCTAAAATTCATATGTAGCGACTAATGATTTCTAATCATTGGGGATAACATAACCTAAGTTAAATGACGCATCATATGTGGTTATTTCCTTGATTAATTGGTTTTCCTAATTCATAATGCTACTACCCAATTGAATCTAGAGATCGTATCCTAGGTTATTCGGTAGTTAGGTTTAATTAACGATCGTATCTTGATTAAACACTATCTAAGGGAAAAATCGGGTTAATTATTAACCCATGATTAATAGTTGCTAGGAGAGGATTAAGAATAACAAATCAATGAAATATGTTTAATTAGGCTGTAAGCCGAGATTGAACCAAAGGACTAGGTCCCTACCGAATTTCTCACTTTTATCATTTTTTGCATGTTTTCTTTAATTAGTTTTTATCAGTCTAGTTTTATTTTACTTTCTTATTTTTAAAACCAAAAACTCCTAAACTAAACATTGATTAATTTCATTTCAACAACTTTACACACACTCTCTATAGGATCGACCTAGACTCACCACTGCTATAGTGGTAGTCTAGTTTTTATTTTTATCAGCGTTACGACGCGCTGTAAATTTTGGCGTCATTGCTAAAGAGTGTGGTGTTTTAGTTTTTGTTTGTGATTTAATTGGTATTTTGTATATATTTGTTTGTAATTAGTTTCTTTTCAGTTATTTCATGATCCTTTCTTTATTATGTTTTGTGTTTGTGATTTATATAAAAAAATATTGGATGGAAGTAATTTTTTCTTTAACTCTTATTCTCAATCCTATAACCAAGGTTAGATTGATCAACCTAACTTTTGTTATGGATAGGATAACCATCAAAATTACTTCTATGATAGTTTGCAGGACACACAACAATTCTCGTATGGACCAAAAGCTTCTTGTCACAACTCAGGTACAACTCTGGAAAACTATATCAAAACTTGTAATGCTGGCCATCTTCAATTTCAACAGGGTATTGAGCAACTTCAAGAGAGTATGCAATAATTTCAACAGAATACCCTACAATTCTAGCAAGATGAAAGACAATCTTGGTCTAGTTTCCAAGATGTGGAGAGCCAACAAAACTCAGGTACATCTCTGGAAGAATTGATGAATGTTGTGATTGTTAACAATCAATGTTGTGATTGTTAACAATCTATAATTTCAACAAAGCCTATAACAACAATTGCAACAGTTCCAGCAAGAAATGATGCATATAACGTCTAGAAACCAAAGCTTGTTAAGCCAAATGGATGAAATGGCAATGAGGATTGAACACTTAGAATCACAAATGGAAGAAGAGCAGTTATATCAACCCGAGGAATACCCTATGGAAGTAAGTGCAGGAATTTTACAAAGTGATGAAGAGCTTGAGAATCTTGAGTGTAATGCTCAAGGAGTTGTTTGTGTGGAAGAAGCAGAGGAGGAGTTTGAAGTAGAAAAAGGCATCTTTTAGCTCAGAGGTAAGTATTGAGTTCATAATTATTTTCGTGACTAACCCTTCACCTTTACCTAGCAGGTTGGAAGAATTAAACAAAGAAGAAAAGGGTGAAGAGTCATTTGAATTATTCAAAAGAGCGAGGACTCAGTAGAGATGAAGAATCTGAAGATAAGGAAGACATTGAAGGTGAACGATTATCAACCAAGGCCCTATCCAGAAGAACCTCACGTGTAGGAACTGTATTTGCCACTAGAAGATCATAATTTTGTCACGTGAGAAGCAGGAGTAGTCGAGCCAGTGTTCCTAAAATAAGGCGCTTCTTGGGAGGCAACTTAAGGGAAGTAAATTTCTTTTCTTTACATTTTCGCATTACTTTTTTTTATGCATAAGTATTTTTGAATTTGTTTGTTTTACTTGTTTTAAGTTTTCAATCAAACTGAGAGAAAGAATAAAACAACAAAATAAACATTTTCTCTTTTATGTTGATTCTAGGATTATATCATTATGATTATACTGTGAATTGATTAGAGAATTTCATAGCAACTTTAGCATGTATTTTTACTCTTGTGATTGGTCGATGTGCATTATCTTTAAAAGAGAAATAACCAGTAGTAGACAAAGCTAGTGAGATTTTGAGCCTTATTTGACTAACACATTCATATTAGTCTCATTTTCTTTCGATAATGTGTGACCTTCGTGATATGTACATCCTAATTTTTCCTTGAATTTCTATTCGAGACCACATTTTTATCACATGCATTAACATGGATATGATTAGACATTCTTTGCTTTTCTAAGCTACATTAGCCAAATAGCATACCCATTATATGATTTTCCTTTTTGATAAGCCCCCTTGAGCTTTATTTTCCTTTTCTTTATGTATTAACAACATTACATGCTACTCGTGGACATATTTTATTTAAACACATTTTTTGAGTCTACCATTAGATTGCTCGGTTTTGTTTTTAAAGGTATTGAATATTGATTGATCATGAGTAAAAGCGTGGAATGTTAAGTTCGTGTTATGTTTTTGAAAGTCGTTCATCTTTGTTTATGATTATATATTCTTGGATCATATGGGAATTGAATAAATGTTTTGGGTCTATGAGCTTAACTTTGATGTTTTGTCCAAGGATGGCCAAAAGCTAAGTGTGTGGGAAATTAATATGTGATTAATTGATTGCTTAATTATTTCATAACACTTAGTGATTAATGACATGAAATTTAATTATTTCATAACACTTAGCGATTAATGACATGAAATTTGTTAAGATACTTACTTTGACTCATATATGATTTTAAGCACAATTTGAAAGAAAAGAAGTTAAAGTGAGTCGAAAGCAAGATATTTGGGTCATCTTTTGAAGACTAATCCTCACTTGTTTTCATGGAGCAAGAAGAAGAAAATTAAAAGACAAGAAGAAAACAAGAAAAAAATAACAATAAAGAAGTAGAAAAGTTGGACAACTGTGCATGTTGTTGCATGGGCCATGCTGAACATGAATTTGGAAGCTGGATAGCAGATGAAGCAAAATGACAGCCAAGACACACCTAAAATGAAACGTAGTAGGAGAAGACAAGAAGAGTAGCAAAAGACGTAGCAGCGTAGATTGGAAGCAACAGCACGCCAAAATGACAATGCAGCAGCAGGAGAAGAAGAGCAAAACGTGCCAATAGTTGGGATAAAGGAACGACGACGCATGGCCAAGGAAGGAGCAGAAAATGCCGCACAAAACTGTTAAAGAAAGAAGACCAAACCGCAGCAGAGGCAGGAGTGAAATGTAGAAATAGGAGCGTAGGTTTTTAATGAGTGAACAGTGTAGTGGACTAAGAATTAATTTAGAAAATAAGTAGAGAGCCATGGGTGGTCTTCGGTGGGGGTCCTTTTTTGGGGTTGAAGCAATTATTTTGGAGAGACCTGTGAAGGGTTAGACGTCCTAACGCCAGTTTGGAGGTGACATCGATGCCGACGACTTGGATTAATTATATTTCACTATTTTGTTGTTTCTTTCTCTCATTATAAATTGATTGTGTTATCCTATGTTAATTGATTTAGGTTTTGTTTATGGATAATCGCATTCTTGTTATTGTTCGGTTATTTGTGTATGAACCCATTGGGTAATGGAAAGAAGATTTTAATGCGTTCATTGAATCATTTATTTGCAGACTCATTGCTAGAATTTTGATATAATCCGTAATTATTATGTAGAAATTCATGTGTAGCGATTAATGATTCGTAATCATTAGGGATAACATGACCTAAGTTAAATGATGCATCGTATGTGGTTGTTGCCTTGATTAATCAGTTTTCCTAATTTGTAATGCTACTACCCAATTGAATCTGGAGATCGTATCCTAGGTTATTTGGTTGTTAGGTTTAATTAACGATTGTATCTTGATTAAATACTACTTAAGGGAAAACTCGAGTTAATTGTTAACCCACGATTAATAGTTGCTAGGAGAATTTTAAGAACAACAAATCAATGAAATATGTTTAACCAGGGTGTAAGCGGAGATTGAACCAAAGAATTGGGTCCCTACTGAAATATATTTTATTGGGGCTGAAGCAATTATTTTAGAGAGACCTATGAAGGCTTAGACGTCCTAACGCCAGTTTGGAGGTGACATCAACGCTGACGACTTGGATTAATTATATTTCACTATTTTGTTGTTTCTTTCTCTCATTAGAAATTGATTGTGTTATCCTATGTTAATTGATTTGGGTTTTGTTTATGGATAATCGCATTCTTGTTATTGTTCGGTTATTTGTGTATAAACCCATTGGGTATTGGAAAGAAGATTTTAATGCGTTCATTGAATCATTTATTTGTAGACTCATTGCTAGAATTTTGATATAATCCGTAATTATTATGTATAAATTCATATGTAGAGATTAATGATTCGTAATTATTAGGGATAACATGACCTAAGTTAAATGATACATCCTATGTGGTTGTTGCCTTGATTAATCAGTTTTCTTAATTTGTAATGCTACTACCCAATTGAATCTAGAGATCGTATCCTAGGTTATTTGGTAGTTAGGTTTAATTAACGATTGTATCTTGATTAAACACTACTTAAGGGAAAATTCGAGTTAATTATTAGCCCACGATTAATAGTTACTAGGAGAGTTTTAAGAACAACAAATCAATGAAATATGTTTAACTAGGGTGTAAGCGGAGATTGAACTAAAAAATCGGGTCCCTACTGAAGTCCCCACTTTTATCATTTTTCACATGTTTTCTTTAATTTGTTTTTATTAATCTAGTTTTATTTTATTTTCTTATCCCCCCTCCATTATCAATAGAAAATTTAAGTGGGAAGTAAAAAATTGTAGCTAAAATTACCTAACAGAATTACAATATTCCATAGGTAAATTACTGACGGAATGCTATATTCTATAGGTAATTTTAGCAACAAATATTGTAATTATGTCGGTAAATTTAGAGGCAGAAATATTAATTTCGTCCGTAATTTTAGTGACAAAAATTGTAATTCCATTAGTAAATTTACCTACAAAAATTGTGATACCATCAAGAAATTTAGCAAAGGAATTACACTTCGGTTGGAAAATTTAGCGACGAAATTACATTTCTATTGGAAAATTTTACCTACAGTCATTTCTCCTATGACCCTTTCCATCGGTAATTTCCGTTACCAAATTTGTTTGCCTACAAAAAATCAATATTTTCTGTTGGTAATTTCCATCGCTAAAACCAATTTTTCTTATAGTGGAACCAAAAAGAAACAAAATCTACATTTCTAATCCTGCACGTTATATTCATGGATATTACATCCCTAATTTTGAGTAATTCGTTCATGAAACAATAATGATTGACTTTGATGTTCATTTCCTATAAAACTTCTCCCTTTCAAGAAATATTAGAGTATCCATTGAACCTACAAGTCCTACTTCTTAGTAATTAGCCTCCAAAGTCTATTGTCCATAAGATTTTCATTGTAATAGATATTAGGATGATACCTAGCCCTTTTGCAGTTTTAAGTTTGCACACCTCAGGCCATTTCACTTTTACGAAGTCATTCTTGTTTATTTCTCCTACTCATACAAAACCCTCGAGCCATTTTTTAATCGTCTTAATAACTCCTTTTGATAAGAAAATATGAGCTCACTAGTAAGTATGTAATGAGAGAAGTATATATTTAATTAGGCAAACCCTGTCAGCAAAGGAGAGGCTTTTATTACACTAAAAATTAATACGCTTTTACATGTTTTCTAAGAGGGAAAAGTGTTCAGTAATCTCAATTTTCTAGTGGTTATAGGGAGTCTAAGATAATCTCAAGGAAGGTCCTTAATTTAAAGGTTAGAAATCAAAGAGAGTCATGAAACTCTATCCTTAGCAGCTGCTGATACAATTAGAAAGCTCTTGTTGGTGTTGATGCCTAAGCCTGACAGTAGTTTAAAGGAATTCAAGGCTGTTATTAGCAAGCTAATAGATTTAGCAACAATTTTAGGGAAAAAATGTCATCTATAAAAGATAGAATAAATAGCTTCAATTTTTTGCTTTTAAAGTGGAATTCGAAGCTTTTTTCCTTCTTGATTAAAAAGTCAATCAACCTTATTAGTGCTTCCATAAAGAGAATGAAGAGGTAAAGGGAAAAAGGATTTCCTTACCTTAAAAACTGCAAAAATAGTTTAACTCATCTTAATCATTTCATTACATCTCAACTTCTGCTTGTTCGTACACAATTCTTTGAGGAATTTTGCATACCTCAGCACTTGCTTGATCGCATCTAACAATGAGATATTCATTTCAACCTTCTGAAAGGTCTCTCAGATCTCCTTATCCTTATCCTCCTTATTTGACTTTGTTAACCTACTAGGAAAAGGTAGAGAATTAGTCTTTACAATAAGGAATTCAACATTTACCTTTAAGCTCGATGGTATATCCCTTTCTTCTTCGAGCTCCTTCTCAATGTCTTCTTCATTAGCCATCCTTTGAGTAATTATTTCAGGGTCTTCAAGCTTCCTACCACTCTTCAAGGTAATTGCACTAACATTCTTCATATTTGTCTCAGGTTGTGATGGCATTTTCCTTCCTCTTTGGCCTACTAAATGGTTTATCGCCATGCGATGCGCCTCACCTGGTTCTCCAAATTATAAATGCTAGAATTCACCTCCTGAAATTTAGATATGCTCTCCTACTGAAATTGCTGTGTACCCCGTTGGAATTGCAAAGTGTTAGTTGCAATAGACTTAACCATATCTTCTAACAATGTACCCGAGGTAAAGGAGGCTTGTGGCCTTGATTTCAATGGTTATGCTCCTTGTGGCCTATTTAGGAGATAATTCTACTACTTATTTCCCCCATAACTTAAGTTGGGATGATTTATCCAACTTGGGTTATATGCCTGGGAGTATGGGTTATACTGGTTGGAAAAATTCCCTCTCGTAGCATTGACGCATTCCATGCTCCCTTCTTGTAATGTTGGCCACCCATCAGTTAGATGGCTTGTATTTGCACACATTTCGCACACTTTTACCTGTGGCTATCCAACTGCAAGTTTTCTAGCAAAGACGTTAGCTCATCTAAACGATGTTTGATAGATGAAGTACTTACCTTGTTTATGCGACGAACATCGTTATGAGTGCCAAATTGTTATATGTTTAAGGCCATATGCTCAATTAAAATCTTGGCCTCTAAGGGAGTCTTCTCACATGATGCCCTACCGCTCGTAACATTTACCAAACTCCTTTCTATAGGTATTAATCCCCTATAGAAATACTAGATAAGGAGTTATTTTGATATGTTGCGGTAGGGACAGCTAGCACAATGATTCTTAAAATGCTCCCAATACTCATAAAGGGATTCTCTGTTGCGTTGCTTTATACCACATATTTCTTTCAGTATACTCACTGTCTTCGATGCTGGAAAATATTTTTCCGAAAACAACCTCTTTATCTCGATCCATGTGCTAATACTTCGAGGGATTAGATCAAAAAGTCAGTCTTTTGTCATATCCTCTAATGCTTCGAGGGGGTAGATGACAAAGTCAGTCTTTTGTCATATCCTTTAAAGAGAATGGGAAAGCTCTCAACATAATCTACTTTTTTGTCACCTCTTGAGGTTTCATACTGAGATAGACCACATCGAGTCCCTGAAGATGCTTATGAGCATCCTCACCTGCAAAACCATAAAAGTTGGGCAAAAGATAGATTAAGCCAAATTTAAGCTCAAAAGAAACATTTTCAGCAAAATTTGGAAAAATGATGCATAAAGGCCTTTTGAGTCAAACCTAGAGCAGCCAACTCTTTTAAAGTTCTTGGATTGACCATGGCTTCCTCAAGTTCAATTCCTTGTTGTATTTCTCCTATTTGCTCTGATTTCACTACGTAACCTCTACAATGTCCTTTCGATCTCTAGATCAAATTGTACAGGATCTCTATGCGGAGATCTTGTTACTACCTTACACAAAAACTAAAAAATGTAAATATTAAGAAATAAATAAAAGAAACAATTATAAACAAATATATATACAAAACACCAATTGAAATCAAAAGAAAAAACCAAAGCACCACACTCCTCGATAATGGCGCCAAAATTTGTTAGTGTGTGGTAATACTATACAAAATAACTAAACTTAAAATTATAGCTGGCGATAAGTTTAGGTTGATCCCACAGAGAGTATATGTAAAGCTTTTGCAATGAAAGAAATTACTGTTTCTGTTAGGGAGATTTAGTATGCTTTCAAATAACAAAATAAAATAAAATTAAACTAATTAAATTAAATTAAAGCAAACAGTTAAAAATGATGAAAGTGTGAATGCGTTTAGGATCTGGTGCTTAGTTCAATCTCAAGCTACACACAATTAAACACACGTTATTATCATATTGTTTTCATTCCTTAGAACTTTTGATCGTAGATTAACAACAAACTCTGTTAACCTTGATTTTCCCTTAAATCATGTTTAAATAAAACAAACTTTTTAACTAAACCTAACCGTCAAACAATCTAGAACAAGCTCTCTAAATTTAATTGGATAGTCGCATTACAAATAAAGACAACATATCAATCTAGGCAATAATCATACAAAATCGGGTCATTTAACCTAGTTACATTATCCCTAATGATTTAACACCATCAGTTGCCACAAATGAATCTATAACACAAACAATTAAATGATAACGAGACTACTAATTATCCGTACATGAATACCCAAATCAATAGAAATATAATAACGTAAACAATCCCTAAAGAGAGAGAGGACAATGATACACAATAATGATATGCTTAAATATGATCCTCAGCGTCGACTTAACCTTCGAACCAGTATAAGGAAGCTTAGCCCTCTATGGGTCTCCAAAGAATAAGTGCTCTGCCCCTTCACAAAGTCCCAAGATGATTCCTCCCTTTTTCCATCCAAATGTTATATTTATATGAAAAATTAGGTTTCTAGGAATGGTACCGTGAACTGCGTATAAAACTGTGTAAATAAAAAATGTGAAACTTGTGAAGGTACACGGTTGGATACACTGCGTAT
>JANIPN010000003.1:27152924-27175321 GCA_027478595.1 Erythroxylum anguifugum
ATCCAATTGAAAATCCCACAATGCAAAATCGCTAAAATTGATTCTAGAATACTTAAACCCAAGCATTTTCTAAACTCTATGAACTAAAATCCTTCCAAAAATTCAAAAGATTCAAAATGATCTTACCTTGATTCTTCACCAAATGAAGAGTTTCTTGGCTCAAATGAAAGCTCTTCTCTTCTTCTACCTTTTTCTCTTCTTAAACAACTCCAAAATCTCTCTTGAAGGCTAAGAAAAATCGAAACCTAGCTTATTTTCTCTTCTTTTCTCTCTTCTACACCGAAACTCTCTTCTCCTCTCTTTGTTTTCGTATTTCTCTTCTTTCTCTCCCTCAAATCACGTTTTTCCCTCTTAAAAGAACAAGACAACATTTCTTCTTCCATTTATACCCTTAATGAGTGTGCAAAGTCCATTTTGCCCTTCCATTTATGCCTTATGTCTTTTATGCTTACGTACTCTTCCCAAAATGCTCTCATGCAATCTTACTACCTTAACACTTTAATTCAATTAACCTATGTCATAAAATCTTACTAACTTTGACACAATTAAATAACTCCAAAATAATTAATCTATCAAAACCTCAAAAGTTATTTAAATCATGCTTAATTCAATAAGAAAAAAAAATCGGGGGCCAACAGAAAAAGACATTAAAAAGTAACAGTTGGTAGGAATAATATAAAGGAAAGAGGAGAGGTGTAGTTTCACAAATCATAATGCTATGCTCTTTTTCATTTTTCATTTTCCATTTTCCATTTTAACCTATTTTTCTCATCTTCCTTCTTCGTAACCTACTAATGTGATCAAGAATCTAAGTACTTATTATGATTGCATCATTTCCTCTCTCCTCAAAAGGTTTTAGGCTTAAATCATCACAAAGAAGGTGTAGCTTATAAGCGTTCTCTTTGATTCTTTTAATGAATTGGAATGGATCATCTCATTTAGGCAAACACTTGAAGCTCCTTTAAATTAGGGACCTTCCTTTTTTCATATGTACCCAAAATCAATTGATAGGCATAAAAAATAAACACCTACCCCATTTATTAACTTTAGATAGTATTTTTCATTCTCATCTAGTAAACAAATTTTAAACAATCAAAGTTAAATTCATTATCATTACAAGCACTCTTAATATTTCTTCCCTTTATATATAAGGTCACTTTTTTATTTCTTATGACACTCACTCCTCTTCTTTTGAAACTTTTTTCTCCCTTTTTTCTATTTGAACCCTATTCTTTAGAACTCTTGGTCTCACTTTTTACTTTTCATGACTTTAAGACTATCTTACGTCATTATACGTTGCCTTGATCTTCTTAAATTATTACTTCATTGCCAAAGAAAGAAAGATCAGATTTTCCTTCTCTTCCTTAGGCGTTAAATCATCTTTTGAAGGCATACTTATAAGTTTCGTAAAGAAGAACTAATTTATACACAATTTTTCTTAACTTATTTTACCTTACTGTTTCCTTTTATATAT
Organism: Erythroxylum anguifugum; assembly: GCA_027478595.1. Classification (NCBI taxonomy): domain Eukaryota; kingdom Viridiplantae; phylum Streptophyta; class Magnoliopsida; order Malpighiales; family Erythroxylaceae; genus Erythroxylum; species Erythroxylum anguifugum. Next base: position 27,154,399 of record JANIPN010000003.1, read on the forward strand.
ATATGACTAATACAATATAAAGAAGAGGAAATAATAAGATGATTGAAACAATTTTAATGACATCTTAGAAACAAGAAGACCCAACTTAGAATAAGAAAAAAAGAGAGACCTAAGAATGAATACTAGAAGAAGATACCCTAAGTAGGAATATTACAAATGAAAAAAAAAGAAACCAAAATGGATAAACGTTTGATTTGAAGCCTAGATCTAATACCAACTTTTGAATATAAAGAACCAATAACCAAACATACAAAGGTTAGAAGTCTACAAAGTAAAATCTTATAAGTTTTGGGTTTGTTTAGTAAAGGATAAGAACCATCTCTTAATTTGGATTAAACTAAATAAATATCATAAATCTCTACATCTTGTTGATGAAGTTTGTTCCCCTTTATATATGATTACATATGATTCATACTTAAGTTGAAAAACTAACAACTATTACTACTTTAACTAGGAACTTTAAAATACTAATACTACTTTAATTAGAACCTTAATATAATACTTTGATCAAAACTCTAGGTAGTCATTAGGTTTGCATTAATGGCCCTTAATTTACTTATTTCAATGCTTAAGAGCATATACGTTGCATAATCATTTACATTTAGAGCGTAATGAAAAGGAGATTTTGAGTTATATTTGGTTATACTTACATAGCAACCAAGGAGAATTGTTAGGGAACATATTGTTTGGGCTCCTTTTGATTTTAAACAATATTTGTATATATTAGTATTGACGATTCATTCATTAAGTTTAAAAAAAGGTCTAAAATTTATGCACATATAATTTACTTAATTCTCTTGTATGCTATCTAGGGACTAACATTTCTTTTTAAAAAATTTCTTCCTTAAGAACTTCTTAAACTTCCTAACGATGAAGATAATATCCTTCCCATCACTTGATAAAGTCTCTTCTTCATCACTTGATTATTCCTTTTGAGTTTTAAATTCCAAGTTCTTCATCTTTGTAGCCAACTCCTCCTATTATGTTTGCTTTAGGCACATTTTATAGATGAAGAGAGATTTAATAAACTCCTTTAATGTAAGACATTCAAATGCTTGTCTTCTTAAATAATCTCAGCTTAGTTTTGTAAGCTTTATATAGAGACCTAAGTAATTTTTTATCATATCAATATCAATATAAGATTTGGCTAAGCCTTTAAGAGAATTTATAATATCATTGAATATAAAGCTCATGCTTTAAGGTTCTTTGATGACATTTTATCCATATGAGTACATATTAATATGTAAGCATGCAACTTTTCTCTTCTTAACTTGGTTAGTTTCTTCATATGTGAATTTTAGAGTATGCCAAGTTTCATATACCAACTTAAACATGGATACCTATTAAATTCATTCCAACTAAATGCATGAATTACAATGTGGATGTCTTTACTATTAAGTGAAATGAGCCTATTGTTATCGGCATCTCACTCTTCTTTATTGTTAGGAAGTGTAGATTTCACTTTGTCTACTTTAACTTCCTTTTCTGGGACATAAGGTCCATTGGCTATAATGTTTTAGAAGTATACCTCTTTGTTCATAAGAAAAACTTCATACTATATTTTCAATGCAAGTACTTATTACCATCAAAGAATGATGTCCTACTTACATTTTTCCCTCTTTACTAAAAGTTGATAAAGATGCATGTATATGTGATATGATGATCCTTTCTCTAGTTCCATATGAAACAAAAGCAATGATAAGATATTTGTTCTGATACCAGTTATTGCCCTCGAAAGGTACCTAAAACGAGGGTAAATTTGAGCTTAAAAATTTTACAAATTTTTCAGTTAAAATACCTAGTTTAAGTGATAGCCTTATTGTTTCATCCTAGTATAATCTTTTAGAGCCCACTTATGATTGTTCCAATCTAAACTTTCTTTCTTCTTTCAATTTCAATTGGTGCACTAGGTGTCAAAATTTTAGTATCCCAAATCTCAAGGACTTTTTATTTGGTTCTCTCTCTCTACCGAGTGTTCATTTCTCCATTTCTAGAGTATAAAGGTACTCACTTTGTTATTTTTTTCAAATTTATTTGTTAATGTATATGTTTATTCATGTTAATCATTGAAATGGGTTTTGATTTAATGTTTATAAAGCATGATTTATTTACCTACAAGTAAACATCTCGATCATGTAATGCTTCGATAACTGCATAGATGAAGAAACAATATAATTCTATTAAGTCGTCTCCAAATATTATCATTAGATAGTTGATATGAACGGTAGATATTTGAAATTAATTGACTTCACATGCAACCTAAAATATTTCCCTGTCATTTGACATTACAGAAATTTATGCATATGCTACAATATAATGCTTTCTTCTTGTTTTGCTGTTAATGTGTAAACTAAAGATTAAATGTTCTATAAAATTAATATGGATATTACCATAACGATTATTATATCTAACTATGAAATCACTTTTTTAAATAACATTTTTGTAGAAATTAGTAATGATGATAGGTCTTGGATGTGTAGATGATTAACACTTGAAGGTTTCATTAATCTTGAGTTTGTTAAGGGGGTTCAAGCTTTTATTGACTATGCATGTTCTTAACCTGCATATATAGATGGTCCAACAATCAGATGTCCATGTAAAAGTGCAAACATATTCATTTTCTTCCTATTGATGAAGTGTATCTCCATTTGTTAAGAAAAGGGTTTGTTCCAAATTATTTTGAGTGGACAAGACATGGGAGCCATTAATTTGTAGCACCTCAAGGGGTAATAAAGTAAACTCGTCAATAAATGTAAATGGGTTTCAAGGGGTACTAGATTTATAACAAATGATATAGGTGCAACTGAAAATCCTTACATCCAAATGGTTTATGATGCAGTTGATTATATCTTTCAAGCAAATATAGAAAATCTTGAAGAAGAACCAAACCCAAATGTAAAAAAGTTTTTTTACTTACTGAAATCAGCTGACTAAGAATCATGGCCAAATTGTGAGACCATGACTCAATTATCTTCAATTGCTTAAATATTGAACATCAAGTCTGAAGGACATATTTCTGATCGAATTTTCGATAAATTTTTTTCTTAGTATAATGAATTATTACCTCCTGGTCATAAAATGGTTGATAATTTTTACAATATGAAAAACTTGTTAGGGGTCTTGGTTGCCAGTTGAGCAAAATTGATTGTTGCAATTTAGGATGTATGTTATTTTGGAGAGATGATGTGGAATTACAATAGTACAATTTTGTGGTCAATCTAAGTTGAAACCAAGAAAGCATACTATGAAGCAACAATTGGTACCTTGGAAGCAGATGTATTATTTCTCGCTAACTCCAATACTTCAAAGACTATATACCTCTAATGTTACTGCGTCTCACATGAGATGGCATAATGAACATGAAAAAGAAGATGGGATAATGAGTCATCCATCTGATGCACTCGCATGGAAACATTTCAATAATACTCATTTTGAGTTTTCAGCTAAAAGTCAAAATATTACATTGAGATTGTCGACAGGTGGATTCTAACCTTTTGGTCAATCTGGCCAACAATATTCATCATGGCTAATTATAATTACTCCTTATAATTTGCCTTTATGGATATGTATGAATGGGGCATATATGTTCTTAATGGTGATTGTGCCAGGGCCAATGAATCCAAAGCATAAAATTGATGTACTCTTATAACCATTGGTATATGAATTGCATCATCTTTGAGAATTTGGTGTGGAGACATATGATGTCTCTTAAACAAATTTTTTTGTTGAGAGTAGCTTTGATGTGGACTACCAGTAATTTACTTGCGTATGCTATATTGTCTAGATGGAGCACAACAGGGAAATTGACTTGCCCTTACGGTGGCAATGATTCTGGTGCATTTATCTTCCTAATAAGGGCAAAATATCTTGGTTTGACAACCACAGAAAATTTCTTCCTACAGATCATCCATTTAGACGCAATAAACAAAAGTTTATTAAGAATATGATGGTACAAACAACTCCTCCCCTAATAAAGCTACTTAAGAGATATTGCAGGAGATTAATGAATTAGGGTTGCTGAAAGTTACAAAAGTTAAAGCTGAAGAAGTCAATCGAAGCATTAGTAAAAATTTTAGTTGGAGAAAATGAAGTATCTTTTGGAATTTGCCATATTGGAAAATTAATTTGATATGTCATAATCTAGATGCGATGCATATTAAAAAAATGTTTTTGACAATTTGTTCAACACCATAACTAACATTGAAGGTAGGACAAAGGACAATGCAAAATCATGAGTTGATTTGAAACTTTTTATTAAAGGAATGAGTAAGATAAAGAATTTCACAAGGGTAAATATCCAAAAGCATATTACACATTGGACAAAAAAAGGAAATTTTTTATGAATGGTTGAAAAGTTTAAAGTTTCCCAATGGTTATATTTCAAACTTTGGCAAAGTGTGTGGACATAAGGAAGTACAAATTATTTGGGATGAAAAGTCATGATTGTCATATGTTTATACAAAGGCTAATTCCAATTGCATTTCAGGAGTTATTATTGAATAAGGTTTGGGAAGCTATAACAGAATTAAGTTTGTTTTTCAAAAGCTTAACATAATCTGAAATGGAAAAACTATAAAGGAAAATTCCAGTTATCTTGTGCAAATTAAAAAGGATTTTTCCTCCAAGCTTCTTTGACTGTACGGAGCATCTACCTGTACATTTAGCACACAAGGCTAAACTTATTAGTTGAGTTCAATAGCGATGGATGTATCCATTTGAGAGGTAATTATAGTTAATATTTAAATAAAACTTATAGCATGTTTTAATTAGTAATTGTAATAGCCCTATTTTTAATGTAGGTATTTGCATCACTCGAAGACAAATGTTAAAAACAAGGCTAGAGTTGAAGGTTAAATATGTAATGCTTATTTAGTAGAGGAAACAAGTATATTTTGTTCACATTATTTTGAGTCAGATGTGCACACAAGAGAAAGAAAAGTTTCTAGTAATGAAGATAAGGGTGAAAAGGGTGATGTTGATGATAACCTATCCGTTTTCACATATCTTGGATGAACATATGGGCGCTCAACAAGAAGAATGTTAACATAAGAAGAAATAGAAGTTACCTATGGTTATATTTTATTGAATTGTCAAGTGGTTCAACCTTCCGTGCAGTAAGTTTAAGTTAATTTTGAAATTGATTATTTGGGTTTTTAGGTGAGTGGTATTCATAACTAAAATACATAATAATCCTTTTAGAATATACGAGGAATGGTTATGCAAGCTAATGCCCGAAAAAATCTAGGATGATATCAATAAATAAATTGAAAGCCACTTTCCTCGATGGTTTGAGAAATATGTAAGTTTTGACTTATAATATTTTAAATGGTTGAATTATTAGATCAAAGTGTTTAAATAAAATTATACTATTTAATATGATTTTTTTATGTAGGCCTCAGAAAATTCAATAGAGAACAAGTTCATATGTGATCTTGCGAAAGGAACTTTATTAACTATTAAATCGTATCAGGTGTATTTTATTAATGGATATAAATTTCATACAAAATATCATGGTCATAGCATGACAACAATATATAGTGGGGTTTGCATATAAGGAGAATTGATGGATTACTATGGTAAAATTATTGAGATACTTGAAATTGAGTACCCTACATTGCCTATAAAACAGAGTGTGATATTTATGTGAGATCCCATATCGGTTAGAGAGGGGAACGAAGTATGCCTTATAAGGGTATGGATACCTCTCCACCTAAAACGCGTCTTCCCAAGGGTGGGAAGAGAAAAACCGTGAGAGGTTTGGCCCGAGGGGCAACCCAAAGTGGACAATATCTATAGGTGGGTAGTATAGGTTGTTACAAATGGTATCAGAGCTGGTACCCGACCCGATGTGCTAGCGTAGAATGCTAGGCCCTAAGGAGGGTGGATTGTAAAATCCCACATTGGCTAGAGAGGAGAATGAAGTACGCCTTATAAGGGTATGGATACCTCTCCCCCTTAGATGTGTCTTCCCTGATATGGTAAGAACAAAACCGTGAGCGGTTTGACTAGATGGGCAACCCAAAGTAAACAATATATGTGGGCAGGTAGTCTAGGCTGTTACAAATGGTATCAGAGCCGATTCTAGAACCGTTGTGCTAGCGTAGGACGCTAGGCCCTAAAGGGGGTAGATTGTGAAATCCCACGTCGGTTGGAGAGGAGAACGAAGTATGCCTTATAAGGGTATAGATACCTCTCCCCTTTAGACGCGTCTTTCCAAGGGTGGGAAGAGCAAAACTGTGAGGGGCTTAGCACGAGGCGCAACCCAAGTCTGTGGACAGGTGGTTTGGGCTGTTACAATTTAAGTGTGAATGATTTGATCCAACTCTTAATGTTGGAACAGAAGTGCATAGCCGATACAATCTAGTTGAAATCAACAAGTGAAGAAGATTTAGACAATTTGAACCTTTCGTATTGGCGATGCAAGCAACCCAAGTGTATTATGTCCCTTTTCCTAGCTTAAGATGGGATAAGTCAGATTGGTTAGCCATTAGCAAAGTAAAACCTAGATGCGTTTTTTAATTGCATTGAAAAGGAGAATTGAAAGAAAATCGTTTTAGGAAGATCTTCATGAAATAAATGCAAGTGTAATATATGTTGAGAATGAACCTTTGAATGATCCAAATAATGAATATGTTGAAATTTCATTTGGAGAGGATGAAGAATCTATAGAGGCCGAGAAATCTGAAGAGGGGCCTGACTTTGATTCTAATTTTTTTAAAAAAAAAGAAGATGATGATGATTTTGATTTACTATTAAATGATGATAGTGATTAATTTGAGTAAGTAATAGAATATTATATAAATAAATTTATTATTGAATCAACAATATATTATTATATCTTTTATTTATATTGCTCTATTAGTGGAATAATCAATATAATGTGAATTTTAGGTTAAAAATATGCTACAAAAGAGAAAAATGGATATGTTGCGACCAAAGGTCAGGTTACCACCATTTGGAGGAGCAAGTGCATGTTCAGGTGAAGCGTCACATTTTGCAAATGTTATAGAATTAGGTGTTGCACGTCCAGCTAATGCACGTCTAGATGAGGCATCACCTTCTACACCTACAATCCCTCTAGAGTCACATTGCCTACCTACTGCTACACCATCCAGCACCCCCTACTCTCACACTAGAATCTGAATCTATACTGACAAAGATATTAGGGATAAACGTTGCGGATGAAGGACGCGAGCTCTAGCCTGGAGCTAAGGGAGTTGGCAGAAGAATTTACATTACAATTGTCAACAATTTATGAGTAAAATTTTAAAAGTTTTGTAATACATGATAATACCATAGGTTTATATTAAAGTTAGGTTTTAATTATAAAATGATCTAAAATAGCTTATATATTAGGTTGGTTCTATTTGGAACGTGCTCCAGACATATCTCATCTAAGTTCAAGAAGAAGATAGAACCTTAGGGTTATATATAGAAGAATATCTCTTAGGGGATGAAGGATTTTTATTATCAAGAGTTTGAGGTACAAAAACTAAATTCTTTAATCTTTTTATTTTATCTAACTCTATGCAATAATTAGATAAATATTGTAGTTTATAAGTACTTATAGTATGTTTTCTTTTTTTTTCAAAAAGAATTTTTTTGGGATTCAAAATTCAATGTTTTCATTTATGATATATGAGAGATGCGAGCCTGTGTACATTATAGAGATTTTCTTGGTTCGATACACAAGAATCGTGTACAACCTCCTTATATATCTGAAGAAATATGGAGTCATTGGTAGCAGTACTGGCACACCCAAGGAAATCTTCATTTTAGAGCGTAATTCTGTAAACAGACGAGGAGGACCAAAGGGATAAGGTCTACCTATACACACTAGGGGATATATGACCTACCAAGAGCATGCAAAGAAACTTGTTAGTATCTAAACTTTGCACTTATATTTTGATTTTTGTGCTTTGACGTATGAAATTTGATTACAATGTAAATTGATGTATAAAATTTAGAATGAAAATATATGTGTATTATGGAGAATGACAATTTTATAAATGTTTGTTGCCATGAATGGATGTGTTGTTGAGAAATTTTTTTGGTCTAACAGGGGGTAAATATCATTAAAATAGAGGAAACTCTGCCGAGATTTTTGTAAATTGTAGTTCACTTATAACACTTTATTCTAATGCAGGAAAAGTCTATGGGCAGGAAGCCTACACTACGTCAGCTCTTTTTGCACACCCACGCTAAGAAGCATAATAGTGTGACCTTCGTCAACACCCGATGCAGACAACTTAATGTATGTAAAATTTATACTTTAATATTAATTTGATAAATAATATTAGTTAAAAATTATCACTTATTAATATAAACAATTATAATGATAGGACCAAATACAAAAAAGTAATGAACGACATTATCAGAACTTTGAAACTGATGATGAGAGTTAAACATATCTTAATGAAGTTTGCGGTAGGGGCCGCCGTGGAAGGATTTTTGGCTTAGGTTCTTTTGCAAACACATGCTATTCGCAATCCTCCAATTCCAATATAACTGGATCTAGTAGGCGGCCTGCATCTAATGAGAGAGTCGTTCAACTTAAGAGCACAGTGGAGATGCTGGCAACTCAGTTGCGATAATCAATGAAGTACATAGCCTAGCTTCGTAATGAGATGGATAAATTGAAGGGGAGAAGCAACATCTCATCACAATAGTCAGATCATCTGCCTTCACCAACTACATAGCTTAGATTTATAATATTTTGGTACTTAAATGGATTTTATTTGATGTTTTTCTACTCTTGTGTTTTTTTTATGAATTCTTAATTTACAGTTATTTTCAAGATACTTATTGCTGTACATTATAATTTTTATATTATATTACCAATCAGGATAATTTTTCCATTATATTATCAATCAAGTTTATATAATTATTTAGAGAAATTAAATGTAGAAAAAAATCAATAGCTTATCAACAGAAAATTAGAGTGGGAAGTTAGAAATGGTAGCTAAAATTACCTTAGGTAAATTTCCTAACAGAATTACAATATTTCGTTAGTAAATTACTAACGGAATGCTATATTTCGTAGGTAAATTACCAATAGAATGATATATTTCCTAGGTAAATTTAGCGACGGATATTGTTTATCCGTCCCTAAAATTACCTACAGATATTATAATTATGTCAAGAAATTTAGCGACAGATATTATAATCCTGTTGACAAATTTAGCGACAGAAATATTAATTATGTCCATAATTTTAGCCACGAAAATTATAATTCTGTCGATAAATTTACTTATGGAAATTGTATTACTGTCAGGAAATTTAGCAACGGAATTACAATTATGTTGGGAAATTATATCTACGGCCGTTTCTCCTACAACCCTTTCCGTCGGTAATTTTCTTCGCCAAACTTGTTTGCCTATGAAAATTAGTATTTTTCCGTCGGTAATTTTCATCGTTAAAAATAGTTTTTCTTGTAGTGGTTAGAATTAAGGATATCTTTTAGTATTTTAAAAAGAAAAATGGATTAGTTTGTTCAACTGCAATTATCATGAACCAATCAATTTTCAAGTTCAGTTTATTTTAATATTTAGTATAAAAAAATTGGTGAGTTAATTAATATCAATTAGTTTTCTAAACCATAAATAATGTTTTTTAAGTTGTTAAAAAGTGTTTTTTTGAATTTAGAGAGTCTCTTAAACTTCCTTCCTCAATTATACTTTATTTTCTTCAATTTCAAAATATTTTCATCTTCTATTTTAATTTATTTTCTTTAATATTCTAATTCTATTTCAATTAAATCTTTTTTTTTATGTTTATGTTATATACATTATTGTGGAAGCATCATCAATCTAAAACCTAAAAAGATACTTAGCAAGTCTTTATTTCTTAGACTCCTTTGAGTAAGATTTCATCTCATGAAAACTCATTTGAGCATTTGAAATGGTGTAGACGACTTTAGAATGAGATAAACTAGGTTTTTATTTTTTTGACACAATTTATGTTTGTTAATTAGTTTTTATGTTCACAATTGGTTATCTAACATTTTGTCCAATCATTTTACGTTCCCATAGTTATGGCTACTTATGTTAAGCTTTTATGGGTGAATTAGGAACATATATATGTTCATGAGTTAGTTGCAAAGTCTGGAGTTTTTTTGGGAAATCATATTGTTGGGTTTAACGTTCATGTGTAGAAAATTTGCATTTACGGGGGATGTAGTCGTTGTGTTTAATGAGATGACTGTGAGAGATATTGTTTCGTGGATTATGCTTGTCATTAGTTAAGCACAAAAACGAGGAGAGTGAGATAAGTCTGGAATATATCTGACATAAGAGTGGTGATATTGTCTAATTTAGTTTAGATGCTATCTATGGAGTATGGGTTCTTTAAGTATACCTTGACGGTCAGAATGTGAATAATTTTTCTTTCTAAGCTTTTCATGACTTCCATAGGTTTTCACTTAAATTTACATCAAAACGGTTACTTTCATATGGCAAAGCTTTGTCATAGATTTCGATTTGGAATACAGGTTAATCATTAATTTTTTTGTTCCCAAGCTTCTGCTTTTATCTGATAAAATAAGCACAAGCTCCCTTTACAATAACTCTTTGAAGCTGGACATGCATGCACGAAAGTCAAGTGTTAATACTTGTATCTTCCTCACTCTGAATAATGGAATGCTTCTTCTTGCTCTTTCCATCGCACTGAAAAATGCAATGTTTAATCTACTGCCATAGAAATGTATATGAACGTGGTACAATATTACTCAATTCTCCATGCATGCTTTATACGTCCTGATTGGATTCTTTAAAAAGTATCTGGTGTCGAACTAGAGCCTGATTGAATGTGGATTCAATTTGCATCTCTTGTTAGTTAAATATCTTGGTGTTTCTTTCATCCTATATATTACGTAAATAGGTACTAAGGCCAACGAGATAGGCTGCTAAGTCACCTCTAGAAAGATTGTTTTGGTTGTTTAGTAACCATAGGATAGACTCCAAGAGGTATACCACATTAGATCACCAATTTAAGAGTTTATTTTAACATGTTTCAATAAAGCAATAGAGTAGTTATACTCGAAGATTAGGTGTTGCATGGTTTCAACTACTAAACCATATACAATGCAAGTGTCCCACTATTATAGAAATTGTAATCTCTCAATTTTATTAGTTATATTCTTAACCACCAACCATATTAGAAAAGAGTTTCTTAACATAAGGTTCTGATTTCAAATAATCTTGTACCAATTGACCAATTGACCTCTAGGTCTTATCCAATCCCTACAAGCTTTATTTGCGAATTTGTCATTCAAACTAGTAATCCATGTATGGTGATCCCTTAGCTCTACATTAGGAGAGTAATTAGGGATCAAATAACTCAATCCCCTCAAATAACCATGTCATTGTCCTCCTCCAATCTACAAACATACCTTGGTTTGAGATGGAAGATGATTTAGAGCTTGGATAACTTGCTCATTGTTGATTAGTGGCGTATTTTCTAACTAATTATTGTATCATGAAAATGTTGAGGCACCATCACCAATTTAATAACCCACATTAGGCTCAATTAAGCTCTTTAACTTAAGTAATTGATTGAAGAACCAAGAGTGTGAGTCTTTACTTACAAGAGACCAAGTACTATCATCCTTCAATATATAACTATGCATCCACCTCATCCATAATGATTATCATCTATAGTCAAAGTACTTAAACATATATATATATATATATAAAAGTTAGTATGTTAGCACAATATGAATGATTGATGTTTGTGGTTAAATTGATTCAATAAGATTCGATACCATTATCTCATTATTGCATATTGCATGAATGTGTGACTATGTGTTTTTATGTGGTTTTTTGTTTCCAAGTAAAAGTTTAAGTATGAGGATATTGATATGTATAGATCATACTATGTTTTAATAGGTGTTTTAGTGTGTTTATTAGATGATTATCCTATATATAGGCTTAGAATTGTGCTATTGTAAGTGTTTGATTATATTTTACGTGTTTATATGGTTTAGAGCATGAATTCAATCTTAATTTTTTGTTTTAAATGGTGTTTAATGTGTTTGTGAGTGTTAGAAATCAAGAAATTGAAGAATAAAGAAGATGGAGTAAGCTGGAAGCAAAGCACGATCGTGTCATGGCCTCTACCACAATCGGACCTTATAGAGCATAAAGCACGATTGTGACAGAGAGGAAAAACAATGGAGCACGATCATGCCTCTAAAGGCACGATGGTGCCAAAGAGTTTCCAGGCGCGAATTTTTTCATCTGTTTTAGGGTTCAGGGCTATTTTTGGAACTGAACAAAGTAGAAAAACCCTAGACACGACCCCAAGACCCTAAAACACTATATAAACATGAAATACAATATAAAAAACACAGCAACCATAATTAAAAGTGAGAGATCAAGAAGAATATCCAGAAATTCCAGCTTTCTAGATCAAAGCTTCAATTGAGTTTTTATTATTTTCCTTTATTTCTTTCATTATCCTTGATGTGTAATCTAAATTCTACACATCTGAATCTATGATGTTAAACATGTTCATGAATTTCTAAATTTTAGATTAAGATTTATTATAGACTTTGATTATTGTTGATTTCAATACATACTTGGATGTTGTGATAATTGTTTTTACATAAATTTGATAACAAATCGAGAGATTGAATCAAAAGTAATTGGTGTTAGATTGTACAACCAGAGTTAGCAATTTAATAGACCCACAATTATCAAACTAATAATTAATCAAAGAGAGATCTTATTTCAGAAATTAATTATCTAATAGGTTGCTTTAGATCTAATTGAATAAGTTAAGGAAAGTTTTGTGAAACGAGAGAATGCAAAACTAGAAATTTCAAATTCAATTAGGGTTAATTGATTAGATCTTGAGAGGGAGTAATTAAGACCTTAGGAAATCTAGATCAAACATATAATTGGATCAACAAGATTAAAGGAAACAAAATAAGGAAAAAATAAGTCCAAAATATTCAATATTGATCAAAACCCTAAATTTATTGGTAGCTTAGTTGTTTATTTGTTTATTTATTTATTTGTTTCAATTTCTATTATTTACTTTAATTAAAATCAATTATGAATACCTTAGACAAAGTTAGGTTCAAATTGTTAACTCTTACATAATCATCATGGGAACGATAACTTTTTATACTACAAGATACAATTTGTGTACTTGTAGTGTATTAAGAGTTCTATTAGATATAAAACTTGCTCAACAAGAGACAATAGAGCAAATGTTGTTAGTATTTTTCTTGGTCAATAATGAGTTAAAGAAGATTTTAGTACGTCTATCCCCATTCTTTAACTATTTGATTATAAACCTTTGCTTAAGAAGGGAAACATGATCCTCAACTTTAGTTAAGTAACTTTTTAGAGCAATCTTCTCTTTTACTATCAACTCCATACACCCTATATTATCTTAGAGGTTTCGTTGGATCATTAAGATCTTTTCCTTTTGCATTTCTAGTTGTCTACATAATGATGGGACCCTTTTTAGAATTTAACCTCTTGAATTCCCTCTAGATACCCTTCAATTTTTGGACACATACAAATTACATGGACTCATATTCACACGTTGCCATCTCTTTAGAAATGGCGTCATGATCATTCTCCTATTTGGATTATAAGCTTGTTCCAAAAGGGATGCAAAAGATATCCTTTTAGATTCAATAACTATCTTGCTTTTGATAAAGGCACCAGTATGTTTGATCAATCCAAGCTATGAAGCTATTAGGAAATCTAAAAAAAGTAGAATTTAATAATGAAAGGCCATTCAACTATATCATAGGCTTTTTGGAAATCAATCTTTAAAGCACAATTCCTATGTCCTCTTTTAATAGTATAATACTTAAAGAGCTCCCGAATAATGGTGATACTATCAACAATGCATCTAACAGGTATATAAGCTCATTACTCCTGATCAATATGATTTGAAAGTACTAATTTCAACCTCTCTATTATAACTTTGAAATGACCTTATAGATGGTATTGCAATAGGCAATAGGACGATAATCATTCATAGTTGTTTGATCTTTACCTTTAGGAACTAGAGTGATATAATGAAAGTGTGATTCATTTCCTTCAGCATTTTGCTCTCCCTAAAGAATTCAAAAATTGCATCCATAACTAGATGAATTGTAATAAGCCATGTTTTCATAAAAAAATTTGTGGATAAAATCAGGGAGCTCCTTAAATAACTCTGCACCAACAGACACTCTTGTAAATCCTGTTCTCCTACTACTACTTGTGTTCTTATCCAAGTACGAGGGCTTTCCAATGTAGCTAGAAAGCAAGCTAAATCCTTTTATGGTCCAATATTCTCATAAGATACTATGCATATTCAACAATATTGGAATACTATTATGTTAAATCATGTATAAATTTATACCTAGTTTCCATGTGTGCAGCGAGATGTCCAAGGTTCCATAGTTCTTTATGATTTTCATGGCTTCATTTTGACTGGAAAAGGAGAAAAGTATCAAATTCTCTTTGGAGAGAAGTACATCCACTAGACCTTTATTTTTCCAAATCTTATGAACCTAACTAGAAATAGTTAGGAAAGAAGGATATGATCCTAGGAAGAAACCAACCAGGGATGCTTCCTAGGTGGTTGCTCTAGCCTTGGGTACGTTTATCTAAGAAGTAATAATAACTCTAGCTTTCTCCTCCTTTAGTGAGTAGTAATGTAAGGAGAGATCAATAGGGTCACCAAAAACCTATTTCCAACTCCTTCGAGAGTTAATGGTTAAAAAAGAATATTCATTCACAGAAATAGGATGGGGACTATTTGGAATATGAGGAGCATTAAGTAAGAGGGCGAAAAGGGGAACTAATTAGGGCTAGGGATAATGACGAGGTCACTTTTTACAATAGACATACTCAAAATAAACTAAAGACAACTTTTAGGAAGCAATCGTTCAAAAGTCAGTTACTTTAAATGGTAAAGACTGACTTAGACTGACTTAGGCAAGAAAAAAAATGTGAAGTGAAAAAAAAGGTCCTTCACTCTTACGAATAGCAGGAGGAAGGTAGGAGAAGAGAAGTACTCAGACCAAAAAAAAGAAGGATATAAAAGCTTGAATGTAAAGGAAGACAACCCAAGAATTAGTAATGGAATGTGAATAAGAGACACTGAAGAATGCAACTAGTTAATAGTAACGGAATACATGAGACAAAATGTGACGCCCCCAAAATTCTAATCCATAATTATAAAAAAAAATGTTTCTAAAACTTAACATTAATAACCAAAATCCCATTAGTTCCAAAAAAAATAGATGTCGTCAGTCACAAAAGTATTATATACAAACACAATGACCCGTAATTGTCAATTTCGTAAATATATACAATATAACAACTTTATGTAATTAATCTGCTAGCCGCACCTAAACTCCACTCTGTCAATCACATGCACTGGGGTTATCGACAATCTCTCTATCTCCTTAAAAAATTATGGCAAAGATTGAGCTACCTACATATTAACGGTAACTAACCATACCCTTAAAATCAATTAACTCAATGTATAAATATAAACCTTGGTCAAGTGATTAAAAAATTCATATAATACAAAGATACACATAATTACTTTGTCTATCTGAACAATTAACAAACATCCAAAATTTTCCAAATTAATGATTAGCACTAATATTAATATATAATTGCCGTTTAAGTTTTATCTCATAATTAACTAAATTGTCTAGGCCTGGCTTAACTTAGTAGGCTTACATTCAATGATCTACTAGCTCATCTCTACTCATAATCTCTCACAAAGTGGAAATGTAATTAGATTTATAAATATCAAGACAGGGTACCTCAATTTCTCAATCTCGCTTAGTACCCCAATACTACTCCATTACCTAGCTGTCAGCACAGGATATCCCTAAAACTCAGGATATTTTAGTACCACTCTAGTACTTAGCCACCAGAATAGGTCATCCTTGAGATTTAGGATGCCCTGGCACCTACTCCACAAACAGAAACCTAGTCATCGCTCGCTTATATTTAATCAACCTATCAATCTATGACCATTGAATGTGGACTATCCTAGGTAAGCCACAGATTCTCGATTTACACTATTTCTTCGCAATCTATTATCAGTTATTTTCTATTTAATTAACACATTTTTTGCCCAATTAACAAGCAATACATCCCATAATACGTAACAACATTTAAAAACGAAACACCTTATACTTTATTAATTATTTGTGAAATAAAATAAACTCAGGTCACATAATTTAGAAATCCATAAATATAATTGTTAATCATTAATTTAGTCAATGTCTAATTCAAAATATCACTCACTTTATATTAATTTATTAATAACAAAAATAATATTATAAGAGTACAGTCTAAGGTTATCCTTACCTCAATTTCAGACTTAACTAAGGGGGCCTTGCTTCATGGGTTTAGGAATCAATCATTGGGTATGGAATGAATACATGTAGTTAGTTTTATATTATGATTATAGGGGATATATGAGTTTCGAGGAATCGTCCATACCCCCCATATATTAGAGGAATGAGTTTCTTTCCTAGTCTAGAGCAAGTGTCATCAGCGTGATAGCCTTTGTCACTCTAGTGAATAGAAGTGTCAAAGGCATGACACTCCTTGTCACGCCTATGACATAGTTTTTTTTTTCTTTTTAATTAAATATAATTAATCAAATATACTTAATTAAAAAATAATTAATTAAAAAATAATTAATTAATTAATTAAAATATTATTAATTAAAATGTAATTGATTAATTAATTAATTAAAATATACTTAATTACAATAATATAATTAATTAATTATAATTTTCTCTTTTTAGCAATTAAATATAATTAATTAAAATATATAAAATTTGATGTAAAACAAAAAATTAACAAATTTTATTTTTCAATATTTTTTAACAAACCAATCACTATCAATGGTAATGATAACCATTCATTCCTCTCAACCAACCATCATAATTATAATGATTATATCCATTCTTATTTCTCACTATATTCATTCTCATTCTTATTACTATTCCCCCATGTGAACCAACTGCTCCCTAAGTAATAGTCCAATTTACTCTTTAATCGGACCTTCTAACTAGATATTACAAAAATTTTATTAGACTAATTTAAGAAAATTTTAAACTCAATTTCACTTAATAATCCAACATTATTCCCTGGTCCACTTTATTCTTAATTATAAAAAAATATCCTTACTAATCTAACCACCATGATTACTAAAATACCCTTAACTATTAAAAGTCCCATTTTACCCTCATTTGTTTATGTTGATACTAAAAATACCCTTCTTGGAACTAAATTCCAGTTTGACCCTTAAATTTTTGCATTTCCTATTTTGCCCCTTAACACAACTTAAATTTTTCAAAAATTGTCATCTTCTTCACCCTCTCCTCTTCTTTCTCATTCTCCAACCACCTTTTCTCCATTTTTATCTCTTTCCATGACTTCGATTATTGTCCCAAATAGTCAAAACATGCAATCCAATTATAAACTAGTGTAGGATGACTAGAAATCACAAAAAAAGGCATATAATAGATGTTAGAATTTTACCTTTGTATTAAGGGATTTTGGGGTTGTTAACTGCCACAATTTCCTCACAATTTTCTTCAAAAACAACCTTTGTATTAAGGGAACACATTAGAAAAGATTCACATGTAGGAGAAAAATGGAACATTAACACACTTATGAGCTAGAAAATAAAGAATGAAGTTGATTTTCGTTGGTGTGTTTGATATTTCCAACTAATGGCTTCTTTTTGTACCCCTCTTCTTAATGGTTTTATGGGTTGGGTTGGTTATTTAAGGTTAAGATGATTAGTTAAGGTTGGGCTGCTCCTTGTTTTGTGGGCTTTACACAAAAAGGATAAATGGAAGGTGAAGAGACAACAAAAGTAATAACAACATAATAACAATGAAAAGTAGACATTGGGGAAAAGACTAGTATAACAAAAGATAACAAGTTTACAAGATGGTGAATTTGCTGGAAAGGGATTAGAGGGAGAGAGAGAAAGAGGAGCATCTTACTCAAAATCCTATATTGTTTGTCTTTTTTTTTTCTTGCAAATAGATGTTACTATTTCTACCTTGCTTGTATATTTTTTTTGTTTATTTTTTGTATCATTTCTCAACTTAGATAAAGTATCTTGGAGAGTTCATAAGCAAATACATGGTGATGTTTTTTTTAAAGTGATTTGTTAATAGTCAATTCATTTATTATTGTACTTCTTGTTTAACATAGTGGTAATGTTGTTTTTCGTACCTAAATTAAACCCTAAACTCCTACAACAAAAACAAATGTAGTATAAAAAGTAGAGATAGTCTCTGTGACAAATTCTAACTTGTTAATCATTATATAATGAACCAATTGGAGGTTATGATAATAAGAAAATTTGTAACAAAATTTGGAAAATTAAATTTGATAGATAATAACAATGAATTATCAGTTAAATTAAGCTTGGTCCACAATCGCATCCATTCTTAGAACTATATTTTTTCATTGATATGAAACAAAGATTATTTATTGATCAAATATTT
The DNA here is from genome assembly GCA_027478595.1 of Erythroxylum anguifugum. NCBI lineage: Eukaryota > Viridiplantae > Streptophyta > Magnoliopsida > Malpighiales > Erythroxylaceae > Erythroxylum > Erythroxylum anguifugum. The sequence goes on from JANIPN010000003.1 coordinate 27,172,907, forward strand.
GTTATGGTACTTAATACTTACCTTTCCTCCTAGTTAGCTAATCAGAAACCATAATTTAATATCTAATGTGTCACCCCATAGGTAATGCTTCGCATCATTTTTGAGCTTATCTCTTTAAGTTTTGGACAAACTAATATGTAAAATGTTAGTAGCTAAATAATTAACTTTATTTCCATATCATAGAAGTTTTAAGCTTGTAGAAAACAATTGTTCGTCATAATACTCTTTTCATAAATTGATTTTGCTCTCTACATGAACTAAGTAGCTTAAATTAATAATGACTTAATTTTTTTCTCCACTCTTACCTTTGATCTCCATATCAAATTCACTCAAAAAAATTCCACCTCATTAATCTCAGTTTCACATTTTTCTTTTTCATTAAATACCCAAAGGCTGCATGATCAAAATAAACATTTACTTAGTTCCCAATAAATAAGAATGAAATTTTATAAAGAAAAGATGATAGTTATGAGCTCTTTTTTAGTGGTTGAATAATTTTTTATGTGCATCATTTAAGGTTATTAATGTGTAGTTTATAGCATGTATCATTGTCCTAATTTGTTGACCTAAGATAGTTCCTATCGTATGATCAATTGCGTCACACATTATCTCAAATAAAAGACTTTAGTCTAATGATTGAACAATTGGTGCCAACATGAACAATTATTTCAACTTACCAAATGTATTTTTACACCCCTTGTCCAATATGAAAAGAACATCTTTTTGTAGCAAATTATAAAGAGAAAATGTTTTGTAGGAAAAATCCTTAATGAGTTTGATACAAATTTGCATGTCCGAGAAAAGAACAAAATTCTTGAACACTAACAAGGTAATGAATAGATTGAATAATATAAATCTTAACTTTATCTACCTCTAAAGGTCTAGTTGAAATAACATATCTTAAAGCAATACCTTGTTACACCATATAATGACACTTTTCAAAGTTCATGGTTTCTATGTACCTCTGCAATATGAGTGTTAGATTATATAAACAATTATTGAATGAATCTTTATGAATGGTAAAATCATCGATGAAAATATCTATGATATGTTGAACATAATCTAAAAATATACTTACCATATGCCTTTGAATAGTGGTCAATGAATTGCAAGTTATAAATACCATTCATCAATATTACATCTTGCACAAATGTAATATTTAACGCACAAGAGACGGTTAAAAATTATTTGCAAACAATAAATAAAAAAGGAAAATATAAAGACTCATAATTTATTCCTTTAAATGCTTTAAACTTATCATGTTTTTAAGAAGCAATAGATGTTACAATAATGATAGGTCTAATATTTAAGGACTTTCTCATTATAAGATTCATTTGCCTTACTTCAAGATTTAGAAAAGGAATGTCAGTTAATTATAAATACATGTAAGTCTATTTAAGAAACAACATGATTTACTATTCTAGATGATAGATGGATTAATCAAAGAAAGAGAACCTTAATTAATTTTTTAGTTCATCTTAGTGTTAGAATAAATTTTCTCAAGTTTGTTGACAATTCTAATGTGATAAAAGGTGTTTATAATTTATTTGAATTATTTTTTGAGTTTGAGTGGTTAGACTAAAAAATGTTATCCATTTTGTTACAGACAATTCATCTAATTATACAACAGCTGAGTACTTGTTACAATCAAAGTACGAGCATATTTATTTATCTTCATGTGTTGCTCATTGTGTAAATATCATTTTAAAAGATATGAGTTATATAAAACACATTTCTAATCTTACTTTAGGTGCATTTAAAATCAAAATTTTTGTGTATAATGTCATAATCATCTTACACTTTTCTCTTAGTTAAGAAAGTAAGAAGATTGGGTTAAAATTATGTGTCTTATTGCTATTAGGTTTGAAACTATATTTATAAATTTGAAAAAGTTATGTAATCTAGTACTTTAAAATTTATTGACAAGCAAATATTTTTCAATAGACAAGTTATTTAAGGGTGTGAAAGGAAAAGAGGTTTATATTATTATTCTGGATAATAAATTTTGAGATGCTTACTTGATTATTACGAAGATTGTGGCTCCACTTATAAGAATACTTAATCAAACAACCTATACATCAGGTTATGAACGTAATTAAAGTATTTTTGAACATACTTATACAAAAAAATTTGTTTGGAGCATCAGACCTAACGACCTTGTAAACAGTGACGGATCCAGGGGGCTGGCAGGGGCTATAAAACCCCCCCCCCCAAGACTATATTACGCATTATAACACCATTAATTTAATAAGGACCTGAAACTAGCCAGGCAGGAGAAGAAAGAGGAGAAAGAAAAGAATTATTAAAATTAAAAAGTAAATTAGTTGGATTCAAACCTGAAGAAAGGAGAGAAACACACCTGAATAACTATGGATATTATAAGCGAGATAATAAAATTCGTAAATACCCTATCGA
>JANIPN010000003.1:27219316-27230075 GCA_027478595.1 Erythroxylum anguifugum
TCTCTTTTCTTCTATTTTCGGTGGCTCCTCCCAAATGCAAGGCCACTCTTCTCTTTTTATTTTCTTTTTATACTCCTCCTTATTCACTTAAGTCCATTGGGCTCATGAGCCCATTTGCCTTCCTTTTATTTCTTCTCTTCTCATTTCTACTAATCTAGCTTAGGTACATTAGGCCCATTTCATTTTTTCTCTTTATTTCATTTCGGGCCCAAAGCCCAACTAATTCATTAAATGTCACCTACCCATTTAATTCATGCTACCACATTAAATTCATTAATTCATATTGCCCAATTCATTTAATTCATTTACTCATGGCGCTATCATACTTAGATTAATTCATTCATGCTTTAATTTCACTAATCATGCTTAATCTTGTTCATTAATACTTAAATTTTCATTAATCATATTGAATAATCATAAAAAAAATTCTGGGGGTAACACTTTCTATACTTGAAGTGTATAACAAGCTTCTAAAAGCTCACAGAAAAATAAAAAGTAAAGTAAGTTCTCAAATAACAATTTCTCTCTTGATAGAGTGATTTCACTTTCTAAGGCATAATAAGAATTATATGACTCTTAAGAAAATAGATGTTTCTCAAATGTTTCAAAAGTCTGTGTATGCTCGTTGCTTCACAAGTATTGTTGCTCTTCTTTAAATAGTCAATTTCTTCTACTAGCCGTTGCTTCATCTTAATTCTGAGTTGACTTTAGATTTTCAATATCGTCTCAGCTGGAACAAAAATTTCTAGAGCTAATTCTTCAAAAAGGTAAGATCCTCCCAGATGTTAATAAGGAAAATTTACTAAGAAGGTTCCTACAAGAAATGAAGTAATTCTCCTATGATTGTATTTCCTTTAAAAAATAATAATGTATCTATACAAGGAAATAATCTAATTTGAATTTTGAAATATTATATAGTTATCATCAAAATTGTTAAATATAAACCTTGAGCCAACCATCTCCTCCTTTTTGATGATGATAAGCAATAATAGATATATTTTTCAAATTTCAAATAGATAATAGATGATTCGAATGATACCTGTGACTTTTATATGTTTAGACATAATTAAAAGAAGCTTGTCTCTTAAGAAAGGAACCTATTGTTTATATATCACAGATTTTCACAAGTTCAACAGCAGAATCAATCACATATATAATTGAGTCAACGTTGAGAAATATGCATTGATCAGCATTGAGAAATATATAATCATATATGCAAAAATATATCAACATAAACTCTCCCCCTTGGTCATTATAAAAAATAATAGAGTATATGGAGGAAGTGAAACAAAACATAATGAAATATAATAAAAAAGTAAATAAAAAAGACATAGTCAGTGAAGATTTTTCCTAAGGAGTCATAATAGAAGAAGTCTGCTAAACGAAATGCAAAGACAAGTAGTAGAGAATATTCATACAGAAATAATATTAGAGAGTTTGCATATACCAAACTCTTTTTTGAACACGCAGAATCTATCTTCAAAAAGTGGCTTAGTGAGAATGTTAGCTACTTAATTCTCAGTATTAACATGCAAATGATTAATGGTTCCTTCTAAAATATGATCTCTAAGAAAATGATGTTTGGTTTCTATATGCTTAGTCCTAGAATGATGTACAAGATTTTTAGAAAGATTTATAGCACTGGTGATATCACTTAATATAGGAATATGAAAAAAAAATTAGAGAAAAACTGATGCTTCGTCTATAAGATTTGAGCACAACAGCTGGCAACTACTATGTATTCCACTTCAGTCGTCGAAAACGTTGTGCAATTTTGCTTCTTGCAGGACCAAGATACTATACATCCTCCAAGAAATTGACAGTGACCACTTGTGCTTTTTCGATTGACTTTATTACCTACATAATCTACATCACACTAGCTCACTAAGTCAAACGAATTAGTTTTTGGATACCATAGTCCAAAATATATAGTTCCGTGGAGATATCGAAAGATTCTTTTGACTGTTTAAAGGTGGTTTTCTTTTGGATTTGATTGAAGCGTGTGCAAAGGCACACACTAAGCATAATGTCCGGTCTTGAGCTTGTAAGATATAGTAGTGATCCAATCATTCCCCTATACTTTGTCTCATACGTAGCTTTGCCTTCTTCGTCTTTATCAAGTTTAGTTCTAGTGTACATGGGAGTAGCCATCGGTTTGACATTCTCAAAATGATATTTTTTGATGAGTTCCTTTGTATGATTATCTTGGCTAATGAAGATTCCTTTTTCTGTTTGTTTGATTTATACTCTGAGAAAGAATGATAATTCTCCCATCATGTTTATTTCAAACTCCCCCTGCATTAGTGCTGAGAATTCTTCAGAGAAGGGTAGATTAGTAGCACGAAATATTATGTTATTAATATATATTTGCAATATGAGTAAATCATTCCCCTTTCTCTTAATAAATAAGGTTTTGTCGACCTTTCCTCTTTCAAAGTTATTCTCAAGTAAGAAGTTACTTAACCTCTCATTCTATGAGCCTGCATTAAACCATACAGAGCTTTGATAAACTTTATCATGTAATTCGAATGGTTTTCATCTTCAAAACTTGGGAATTGTTTAACAAATACTTCTTCATTAATGTAACCATTTAAGAATGTACTTTTAACATCTATTTGGAGCAACTTAAAGTTTCTATAGCATGTAAAGGCAAGTAAAATTCTAATCGATTCCAATCTAGCAACAAGTGCATAAGTTTTATCAAAATCAACACCTTCCTGTTGATTATGAACTTGAGCTACAATTTTAGCTTTATTTCTTACTACCTTACCAGTTTCGTCAAATTTGTTTCGAAATACCCACCAATTCCCAATGATTGTCTTGTTTTGAGGATTAGGTACTAAATTCCAGACTTTGCTTTTTATCAAATAGATTCAATTTTTCATGGCTAAAACCCAGTTTTTGTCAGTAAGGGTCTCTTCGACGATCTTTGGTTCTATTTGTGAGATGAGAGCAACAAAGTTGTTCTTGAACAATGATCTTGTTCTTAGACTTTTAGAGGAATCTCCCAGAATATATTGATGTGTATCAAGACCTCTCTATTATCTCAGTGTTTTTTGTTGCACAGGCTTCTACTGAGATGAAAGAGCCTGCTATGTTCTGGCTTCAGAGGGGCCTTCTTGATTTTGTAATTATGAAGGTATTATAGGTGTTGTTTGATTTTCTGATGTATTTTTAAGTACCAAGGGATGCTCTTCATCATTTGATTCAGTTGGTGTTGTCGAAGGTAATGCTTCATCAAATACCACATATATCAATTATTCTATCTTCTTTATTCTCTTATTATATACTATGAATCCTTTACTAGCAGTACTGTAGCCCAAAAAGATAGCTTTTTCTGATCTCGCATCGAACTTTCCAAAGTTGTCTTTTTCATTATTTAAAATGAAACACTTGCAGCCAAATGCTCGAAAGTAAGTAACATTTGGTTTTCTTCCTTTCCACAGCTCATAGATTGTCTTTTTCAGAATAGGTTTTATGAGACATCTGTTAAGTACCTAAAATGTTGTGGATACTGCTTCTGCCCAGTATCCATAAGGTAGTTCACTTCCACAAAGCATGGTCTTGGCCATATCAACCAAAGTTATGTTCTTTCTCTCTATAACTCCATTTTGTTGAGATGTTCTTAGATAAGAGAAGTTATGAGTTATACCATTGCTGTCACAGAATTCTTCAAACTTTCTGTTATCAAATTCTCCTCCATGATCGCTCTAAATTGAAGTGATACTATATCGTTTTTCTATTTGATTTTTTCTGTAAAACTTCTCAAACACTTAAAAAGCATCATCCTTATTTGATAAGAAATAAACCAATGTACTAGTACAAAACTGTAATGTTTACTACCAAAACTTTGAGCCCTAGTGGGACCAAATAAATCCATGTACACAAGTTTAAGTGGTTGGCTAGTAGACATAATATTTTTATGAGGAAAGATGCTTCTGACTTGTTTACGTTTTAAACAAGCTTTACAAACCTGATTGCTTTCAAACTTCAAGGTTGGTAGTCCTCTTACTAACTCGTTTATGGACAATTTTGATAGAATGCTTATGCTGGTAAGGCGGCAACTTTTTCTTCTAATTGTCTTACCTTATTAGAATCATTTTTTAGCAGCGTATTTTCTAACTTAGCTACTCTTTCTTCCAGAACTTCCTTTTCATAAACCTTTTACTTATAGTCAACCTTATATTCAGAATGCCTAAATTACATTGAAATTGAATTAACTAACACAAAAACTTTAATTTTTTTTTCATAAATTCACAATGTCTAAATTATATTGAAATTAAACCAACTTACACAAACGATTCCAACTTTCAAACCCAAATTTTCCAATGTACTAATTTTCTTCATAAATTCATAATCCCTAAATTACATTGAAATTGAACCAACTCATATAAACAATTCCAACTTTCAAACCTAAACTTTCCAATGCATAATTTATAAACCATTCACAAAACACACATGACACAACCAAAACACAATGCAATTTGAATTTATAGTAGAAATAAGCAATTCAAAACACACACAAAATAGAAATTGCAATGTGGATTAGGTCAGGTCGGATCGGGTTGATTGAGTTTGGTTGAGGTCTAGATCTAGAAAATGAAAATTGTGATTTATGTAATCTTTCCAGTTTTTAGGCAAGCAACGAGATGATGGTGGACTGGAGCATAGACAAATGGCGATGGTGAAGTGGTTCGACAGTGGAGCCTGGCATTGGGCAGAGGTGGAGGCACGCCAGAAATCGAGCATGGCGTGGTGTGATGGCTGCAGGCTGCAGGCTGCAGGCGATGGCACGATGGTAGTAGGTGGCCAGCGACAATGAACATTAGAGGGATGGAGAATGTTGAAAATGGGTAGAGGGAGAGAGAGAGATAAAAATGGTGTGGAGCCTACTGTCTACGTGCATGAGTTATTTTGTTTTTGTATAATTTTTTATGCAATTTAGTCCTTAGAGATTTAAAAGTTTATGATATCGGTCAAAAAATCTGGTACGACCTAGTACTAACGAAAGGTATTGAAGACATTAATTTTGTATAAATTTTTGAATAATATAATACTTCTTAGTTAGTATCGGCTAGCATAGTATAAAATTCGTATCTTTGTCAGCTTATTTATTGTCTTTAAAGCGCACAAACACTCAATGTCCCTTCAAAACTTATTCCTCCTCATCCCATTAATAGGGGAAAAAAAGATACAATATTTTCTATAATTAAAATATTAAATTCTAACAAATCTTATAAAATTTTCTATATATATATATATATTATAACCACCTAAAATCAAATGAATATTTTAGAATTTAAATTCTTAAGATCTAAGATATTATAACTAGCTTTAAGGAATTCATGCCATTCGAATTTAAAATATTAAACATTTAAAAATGCCCGGTGGTGAAAGCAAGCGTGGTCTAGGAGGCTCAAATTTCAAGCAAGGCTCGTGCCAAGCTAACCCTAACGGACACCACTCCCTAGATGGTCAAACCCAGATCATAGATGCCTAGAGAAAAGGTGACTTGCTGTCAGCTTTCGGAAGAAATGGTCAAAACTAGAGCAGGTTCAAATCCTTAATGTGTGGAACAATAACCGCGTAACCCAAAAGGGCTCGCATAAAATCTTCATCCCTTGTTTGTTTTGTTGGGGTACAAGATTGTGTGAGAAACTCCTGAGAGGATTCAACGTGGAAGTTGAAAGCGATTAGAGAGAGAGAGCTCAACTTGGCTTTTGAACGGTGGTAGTGGTACTGGTAGTAAAGTCACCCAGGTTAGCTGCACATGCGGTTCTTTGGCTCTATTCTCTCTATAAACGGCAGATATATCTACATCATATCCGCATCAAACAGGAGAAAGGGACATGCCAAGTCGACAGGGAAATTGGAAAAGTGTCCAATATAGGAAATTACGCGACAGATCTTTTCGTTCCCGTCAATTAATTTTTATCTTGTCACATATTTATGCACAAATTTGTGAAAAAATTAAGTAATAATGGATTGAAACTGCTTAAAAAGGCAGGTACTTCAACCTGGAAATTACAGTGTTATTTCGTCGATCGGCTACATATCTCTTCATAAGCGACAATTCAGAGTTTGTTGTAATTACAGGACAGTGAAAGATGGTTTTCACCGGAAAATATCTTTTCCAAGTTTATATGTAGTAACTGTGTCTGTGACTATTAAAGAGCTCCAAATACTAATGAATAAACGTAATATGACCACATGGTATAGTCATAATCAATTGAGAAATTATTTAAGTAATTCTTAGATGATATTCTCATCTATTCACATATAATAATGAACAAGAAAATAAGTTATATCCTTTTATTTAAATTACGATATGACATTTGACAGACCATATGCTATACATGTTAACACGATACCTTTGGCTTATCCAATAATTTCTCTTGTTTACAATTCAATCGTATATGTGTTTATGCAATTTAATTGTAGAGCAGCTCTGAAAATTTAATTGGGGTTAAATTTTAACGGCCTAAGACCAGCCTCTGGGGTTTGGATACGTCCAAGTAGTAGCAGTCCATATAGGCATTTGGCTGTATATACCTAGAAAATTAAGGATCTCATCTGGACCGGCCATGTTGTCAAGGTTGATTCGCCATTAGATTTCTCTTCTTTTCTCCCTGTGTTTTATCAGAGCTTTCATTTTCACTGCTGCTAAGGATTTGGTATCTCTGCTCTGTCCAACTACCTAGAGTAGATTTTGATACTCTCCATCTCAAAAGTTCAAGTGGGAAGATGGTGTTGAGATCTTATTAACAGTAATTAGCAATATGGTGTCAGCTGTATTCATGCTTTTATTGTCAATCACTCCTCCCATGTTAGGTGTTGTTATAAGCATTTAATTAAGATGTTCTATGACCTTAAAAGGCCAATAAATGTTATATTTAAAGAAAAACATTCATATGGTTTCAATTCCTTCAACCGAAATAATTTCGTGGTTTTGGTATTTTACAAAACTATAAGCAAAATGTTATTACTCAAAATAGTCTATAATTCTACCTTAATTGAAAAATTAAATCGATAGATCAGTGGTATCAAAACTCAGGTATGAGCCTAAGACTTAACCGTACCTCGTGAGTTCAAATCCCAACATGATAAATTGGGAATGGAATCATAGTAAATCCGTTATCACAGTATGGAGGAGCGCTGCGCTCAAGCGGATGTGTGGTAAACTTAAGTAATGTGGTTCCGTCTTACCTTTAATTCGAGTTTTGAGGAATCAATTATTTTTGAATGTATATCAAAATTAGCTTGAAGAAATTATTCAACGGAGATATGAAATCACGGCCACGACACCACCAGTACTTGTGATATTCTTCGTCACTTCTTTTCAAAGGGCTTAGGAAATCACGTACTCATTACATCTACAAAGTGGGAGCGACTACTAAATAATATCATAGTTTTGTTATCATTCACTTTAAAAATGAAGTGGTTTTCCCCTTTTTAATTTCCATGTAATAAATCCTTATTGATGAATACAACTTCACTGATCTTTATTTCCTTTGATTTAGCTAAATTGTCATACTTGTAAAAATGTTGTATTTAGCTTGAACTTACTTATAAAATTTATAACTTAATTATAAAATTTGAAATATTATAACTAAATTTAATAATATTATCTACATAATATTTTAAAATCGGTTACAATCGATTGTATATGTTCTAACATTTATATTATAGATATTACAAGGAGATCATAGTCTATTTTAGTATATTTTAAATGATCTAATATTAAAAATAATGTTCAAAATTAATGATATTCATTGAAATATATCAACTTACACAAACATTAGAAATATGATCAACAAAGATTTATTGAATAAAAGAAATGTAGAAATACCTTGTTTCAGAAAAGTTTATATAATCTTAATAAATAGTACTCCCTCCTATTCAAAATAAAAGTTGTTTTAGAGGGATGCACACTTATTAAAAAAGTTAATGAAATGTTTGATATACCCTTATTAATTGCATGTTGAAGTGTCTTGAAAATATAATCTGTGTAATTAAGATGTGAGAGAAATTAAAGGGTAATTTTGGAAGTAAAATCATAAACTTACATAAAAAGTCACGAACAACACTTATTTTGAATAATTAAAATCCCTCTAAAACGATTTTTATTTTGAACAGAAGGGAGTAGATAGAAATAGCTAAAATATGATAACTGTAATTAATTATTTTATACTTGGAGGAAAACATATTGTTATCTTCAAAAGTAAAGACAAATATTATCATGTCCTAATAATAAAAATGACAATTAAGTTCAAATTCGATCCCATTTGATTCAAAATCTACGAATTTAACTTAAATTGATTGAATTTTAGATTGAGTATTTTTAATTTTGAACTAAGTTCGAGTTTGGATTCTATTACCCGACTTAATCTAAAACCTGAATCTTGTCCAATCTCTACTTCTCCTTTATCTTCTGAGGTTCTTTTATTAACTTCACCTTTCTTTTTTATTTTGTTATGTTCACCTTCTTTCTCTTACGTAGTGCATTAAACAACTTGCTCTTTTAATCTTCTCTACTTCTCCTTTAGTTTTCTAAATTCTCTTTCATCTTTATTTTTATTTTGTCAAATTCTTTTGCCTCTTTCTCTTAAATAAGGTATTAAGCAAACATCACCTTTCAATGTCTCTTTCATTTTCTGTTTCTTTTATTTCATAAAGGGAGGCATATCTTGAACATAGGTATGAGTTAGATGACATAAGACTTAAAAAATCAAAACATAGGTTAAATGGAATTGTTTTAATGCGACCCATTGCATGGATCGTTGGTGTGAGAATTTTTGATCTTGAACTTTTCTAAATTTTCGTAATTTCGTAAATAGTTATTTATGTTTATTTGTTAGTTTAATTTTTTTTCTTAATTTTAGAATTGGGCCATTAGTTAGAACCTTGAGGGAAGGATTAGAAATTGAAAGCAGAAGGAAGTGTTAGAAATTAAGTTAGCTTGAGTAGTTAGTAGAGCCATAAAAGACAAAAGAAGGGTAAAATTGGAAAGTCCAAGTAAGTGAGGAGAAAAGATTATTAAAAGGTGGTTTTGTATTGGAAGAAGAGAGAAGTGTCAAGAGAACCAAGGAGAAAGAAAAGTGAAACAAAAATAGAGAGAAGAAGAAGAGAAAAGAAGAAAAAGAAGGGAAATCATCTTGCCAAGGTAAGTCTATCTTCTTCTTCTTGCCTTGTTAGAGAAAGAACTAGAGAAAGAAAGTATTTTGTGTAGAGAATGGGTGTTAGATTGGAGGAAGATGATTTAAAGAGCCCATTTGATTTTTAGGGTTTCTAAGTTAGGTTTTGGGTTTTCTAACCTAAGTGGGTCATGGGTAGATTAGATTTAAGTCTCATTCACATTTATTGTGATTATATGATTTTTCTAAAGTTTATAAGTTGTATTAGAATGTTGTTTTGATTGGAACCTTGGATGTGTTAGGAAATCAAGGGGACTCTACCCAAGAGCAACGGGAAAGACAAGCTTGACTTGGATTTTCGCAAGCTTAATAAGTGGGTAATATATTTATGGTTATTGTGTAATTGGGCAATATTCTTGCCTATGTGTGTGTTTGTAATTATGACTTTTGTGTTAAACGAAAAGAAGAAAAAGCATGAAAGCATATCATTTTGATAAAATGATTATGAGCTTGATTATGTGCTTTTGTTTGGGCGAGAGTGGAACCATTCTGTTCGTCACGTGCACATTGACAAGAGCCTGCTCCCAGCTGCCCGCTTGTGATATATGAGCTCCGAAATTGGACTCATTCTGTTCATGGGGTAAACTTCGGTTTTCTCATTTTGTTTCATGGAACCTTCGAGTTGTTTGTTGTGCATTGCATAATTTAACTGTTAAGTATGAAGCATATTGAGTGTTATGTGTTATGAGTTGTTTGTGAATTGAGATAAATGTGATGCATGTGCTGGATATATGTATATACATACATATGCTTGAAATTGTGCTAATTACCGATGGCTATATATATATTAGCCGTTGAGCTGTGTAGCTCACCCCCATTATTCCCTCCTCAGGTGCGGATCAAGAAGATAAGTAATCCTTGCAAGGCTTTTGGGCAAACTCCAAGATATTAGGAACTCTTGTAATTAAGTTAGTAGCATTGGGCTAGCTTTATAAGCACATCAAACATGGAGCATTCATCTGTATTTGTATTATTTGTATTAAGCTACTGATGAGCGTGTTGATTGTTATTAAAGTTAAGCTCAAATTGTGTTTGGTTTTGTTCATGAACTATGATTACTTTTGTTTATGATTTTCAGGTTTTACATTGCATTTTATGCTTCAGGTCTTTTATAGGGGTAACATTCGTGTTCTAACTTCAAGAGAAAATTTAGAATGATCTAGGTAGAACTGGTAGAAATTGTCTATTTGGAAGTTGTAGAGGATCTTTCCAACTTTCCAACAATGTAAAGTTTGTAAGTTTTGGATATCGTAGTGGAAAGTTATGATCATTTGAAGTGTATGTTGCTGCATAGGGTGAAATTTCGGGATAGTTACCTTGGTTGGAACTTTTCGCCCTTATAGAGCCAAAAATTGTTTTTGAAGTCTTCATGGAAGTTATAGGTCTAGAAGTTTTCTTTTAAAACGGTCTAAGAATGGCCTTAATCCGATATTCGGAGAGAAAGTTGTTGGGCCCCGAACCTTCTTGGAAGTTAGGACTATTTAAATAAGAAGTTGTTCATGATTATTCATGTATAAAGGAAGGAGAATTCATGAATTTAAAAAGAAATAGAAAAGATGGTTTAG
>JANIPN010000003.1:27457385-27467468 GCA_027478595.1 Erythroxylum anguifugum
TGGTATCCCAAAACCATTTATTGTCATGTTTAAGTATAGCTTTCAAAGTTGTATTGAATGGCTTTGAAACTCATGTGGGTAGGAATGCATGTTGAGTGATGTGAAGGTGTTGGGTTGATGGATCATTGGAGTTGGGGTTTGAATTTTGATAAGTCGAACTTGGTGTTTGACTTGATTGTGCAGTGTTGTAGTAGTAGAATGAGTGAATTCAGGAAGAATAGAAGTGTTGATAGTTTTGGTTGGGAGTTAAGCAGGCTTTGAAGTGGCATGGAAATCCTGAAAATTTCCATGTGTCCGTTTAACGGACACATTCGGGTGAAAAATGCCCCTTTGCCACTTCATGTCCGTTAGACGGACACGCCTGTCCGTTTAGCAGACACATTCGGGTGAAATGTCACCCCTCAGCCACCTTGTGTCCATTGGATGGACACTGCTGTCCGTTTAACAGACAGATTCGGGTGAAACAGTGTGCATAGCCGCCTTGTGTCCGTCAAACGGACACGCCTATCCGTTTAACGGACAGGTTCGGGTGGAATAGTGCGAAATGACCAGTGTTTGTCCGTTTAATGGACACTCTCGGGTAAAATGGCCCCCAAGTCCAGTTCATGTCCGTTTAACGGACATGGGTTGAAAAGTCAATTCCTTGAAATTTTCAAGGGCAGTTAGGGTTTAAGTCTTAATCAGTGTAAGCTCACCACCAATGGGAGTTAGCAGCAAATGTCAGGTTCAGGGTTTCCACAAGCCTCGTGTCTCGGGAGTGGGCTTCAGCTAGGCCCATGTCTCGGGACCGTCGAGCGGGGTCCGACAGAACGAATTTGCCATTATTGGTTCTTTATGTTCTTGTTTCTTTAGTTGATTCTTTTGTTTTCTTGATTATCAATTAAAATGAAAAACATAAAAAAAAACAAAAACAAAAACAAAAACAAAAGCAAAAAAAAAGTGAACAATAGAAAGAAAAGAAAAGAAATTTCAAGATTGATCAAGAAACATCCAAGATTGTGATTCTTTAAATTGTTTTTGATCTTTCATTTAAGAACCTATCAAGAAACATCTAAGATTGTGATTCTTTGAATCTTTGTTTGATCTTTCATTCAAGATTTGTTCTTATCATTTAAGATTCATCTATATTGTCTTTCTTTCATTCAAGAACCTATCAAGAAACGTTTTATTTGAATCTTTTGTTCAATTCTTCAAATCTTGGGCAGATTGGGATATTAAAATAAAAAAAAAATTGGTCTCAGGTTTGGTGAGTTTTGTCATATTTTGTTTGTCTTTCTTTGTTTCCTAGTGTATTTTTTGTTTTGGTACCTATCTTTGCTTCTCTACATTGATTTGAACAATTGTTGCACTCATTATTGTTCAATTGGCACAAGAATCGTTGCCTACACTGCTCTTCATCCCTATATTGGCACTTTGATTTATTTTCTGTCCGTACAATATTTTGCTTCTAGATTTGTTTCATCTATTCATTTTTCTTTGTTAGGGTTGTTATCTTTGTGCTTTCTATTTGAACTTGTTGCTTGTTGATTTCCTTGATCTTGTTGAAATGATCCTGAAAAGTAACAAAAAAGGAGGCATTTGAGTGAAAAAAGGCAAGAGTGTGAGATTATAAAGTGAAAAGCCATTTTATTGTGTGAAACACGGGTGGAAATTTCTATTCTAGAGAGAAACACATGAGGGAGTGTTGTGAGGTTTCTAACAATTTCTTGCAGGATTAATCATATCTTATAAAAGCAATAAAGATGGAAAGAGTGATGGGAGTGAAGAAGACCAACGAAATACATTCTTTACTCTTGAAGCAATGCAAAATCAATTTAAGAGAATAGAGACTATGTTCCTTGAAGTCAAAGACAAGTTTAAGTAGCAAGATAGAAACTTTGAAAGACAAGATAGGCTTCTCAGAACTATTCAAGCCGAATCTTCAGGGAATAATGGGACAAGAAGGAGAGAGAACCCTCCAGTTCATAATCATTATCACTATGAGGGGGAGCAAGATGAAGATGGATTCGATGAGGAAGAGTGGTATAGAGGTCGAAACAACGCAAGGGGTGATAGAGGTGATAGAGGCTGAAATAGAGGTGGTTATAGAGGAAGAGCTGAAAGAGGCAGAGAGGAGGAAGAGGCTGAAAAGGTAGATAGAAACATTGGCAGCATCAAAATGAAGATGCCACCATATTAAGGAAGGAATGTTGTAGATGCCTACTTGGAGTGGGAAAGGAAAGTAGAGGTGATATTTCCCTACCACAACTATTCTGAGGAGAAGAAGGTGAAGCTGGCGGCAGTTAAGTTCTCTAATTATGCTACTATTTGGTGGGATCAATTGATGGTTAGTAGAAGATGAACTGTAGAAAGACCGGTTGAAACCTGGGATGAGATGAAACGCATCATGAAAAAGAGATTCGTGCTAAGTTACTACTATAGGGAGTTGCATCAAAAACTCCAAACATTAAGGCAAGGCACGAAGAGCGTGGAAGATTACCATAAGGAGATGGAGATAGTTATAATAAGAGCTGACATAGAGGAGGATAGAGAGGCTACAATGGCTCGGTTCTTTGCTAGTCTAAACAAAGAGACAGCCAACGTGTTAGAGCTTTATCAATACTTGGGGTTGGAGGACATGATAAGCATGGCTATGAAGATTGAGAAGCAATTGAAGGGAAAAAGCTTCAGCAAGGGCAACACCTCGGGATCTTCAAATTCTTAGGTCCTAAATGGCCAAAGAAAGAGGAAAAGAGCAAGGATAAGTCCTTTGATAATAAGGACAAGTCCAAGGAAATGTGGACAGCCTCTAAAGGTGCACCTACATCTAATGATCAAAATCCTAGCACTAAGCAAAGAGACATCAAATGCTTCAAGTGTTTAGGTTCAGGTCATAAGGCAAACCAATGTCCCAATAAGTAGTGAGGCGAGCTCTCAATGCACAAGAAAAGATAGAGCTTGACGAACAAAGGGAGAACATATTCCACACCAGATGTTTAATTAAGGGTAAGATATGCAGTTTAATAATAGATGGAGGTAGTTGCATCAATGTTGCAAGCACGGTTTTGGTTGAGAAATTGGGGCTACCTCTCATTAAGCACTATAGTCCTTATAAGTTGCAATGGCTTGATGAGTGTGGAGAGGTTAGGGTGAACAAGCAAGTGCTAGTGGCGTTCTCAATTGGGAGATATTCTAATGAAGTGTTATGTGATGTAGTTCCTATGCATGCTGGTCATTTACTATTGGGGAGACCATGGCAATATGATAGGCGTGTAATGCATGATGGATTCAAAAATAGGTATTCATTCAAGATGGGGGAGAAACACTTCACATTGGCGCCTCTTTCACTAAGAGAAGTTCATGAGGATCAGTTGAGACTTGCAAAAGCCATGGAAGAACAGAAACTTGGAGAGGCTGAGAGTTTAAAAAGAAAAAAAAAAGAAAAAGAGGTCATTCAAGAAAATAAGAACAAAGGCCCAACTGAGAGAAACTGCACTAGTGAGAAAAAGAAAGAGAGTAGTGCAATTGAAAAAGGAGAGAAGAGTGAAAAAAAAAGAGTGGGAAAAAAGAGTACTTTCTTTGCAAAAGATTAAGAGTTGAGGAAGGTCATGTACACGCAGAAACCATTTAATGATAATGCCTACAGGATTGATTTGCCAGGTGAGTATCAGGTATCTGCTACATTTAATGTTGTTGATCTCTCTCCATTTGATAATGCAGGGGCTGATTGGAGGACGGATCCTTTTGAGGAGGGAGAGAATGATACAAGAAGCCATGGTAATGGAGATCAAGGTGCCATACGCCAAGACAAGCTTACTTTGCCAAATGGACTTATTACAAGGCAATGTGCAACAAGGCTTAAACAAGCACTTCAAGGGTTTATTCAAAGTCACATTACATCTCACCTTGATGACAAGGCTGCACCATCCATGGAGAATTCAAGTGGAGTAGTCAATCTTGTGATTCTTCTAGAAAGGACGTGTAGAGGGGCTAATACTTAGCCAAATTTCAAGACAAGTTCAATTTAATACATTGGGCTTATTATTTATCCTTTATTTATTAGTGCCAAAAGACTTGTTATGGGCTGAATATTTATTTGTAAGCATGTGCACTCATTAAAAGTCAATTAGTCTATTTTAAGCTAGTTTTAGACAACCAAGCGAGTGGGCCTAAGTAGAGTGTTCCATTAAGCCCATTTGCCCCCTTAGGTTTATTTAAGTTATTTTGGTCTTATTTAAGTTAGTTTAGCCCAATCCTAAGTGGATTAGGATCAGATTGCATTATTGGGCTATAAACTCCTAAACTAGTTAGGATTAGGCTTGTTTTAGCATTAAAGGGTCTTGTAACCTATGCGTTTTAGGGTCAGGACATGGGTAAGGGTATGAATACCTTATTTTATCCTTGTAAATAGCAGATTAAGTTGATTAACAAAATTGAGAAATATTCTCTTCAAGAGAGGTATGTTTTTCTTGTTGTTACTTCAAGGATTGCATCACTTATCAAGGTAATCGCTTGTGGCGTGTTCAATTCTTCTGTTTTCTTTGAGGTTGGGTCTCAATTTCATATAATTGGGGTTTGAACTAGCATGTTCTTATAATAGAAGATTGGAGTTTTAATTCAATAGGATTAGAGGGTTTCAAGAACCTTGTTTTCTTGAGATTTCCGTATCATAGGAGATGATGAGTTTACTTATTTCTCAAACTCAAGAAATAAGCAAACTCTTTGATTATATATTTTTTATGTTTTCTTCAATTAAACAAGGAAATAATCTATTGCCAAGAATAGATCAAGAATGAAATGGTGATTTCAGTAAACAAAACTTCCTATAAATGTCATAATATAAGATGCAAGGTAAGTAACTACTTATTAAATTATACTCCAAATGGATCATCAATTATCAAATTCAATTTGCAAAGAACTGATAGAGTCGAATAACACAAATGCCAAGCTAATGTCATGATTAGTGGTGGTTTTATAAACATCTAGGACGTCGATATGGATGAGAGCAAGAGGTAGGTCAAAGGGGACTAGATGGTGCATATTAAATTAAGTTAAATAAATGGTAATAGGGGAAACAAAACATGGGGGAATTATTGATCTGATGACTTATGGGAAGGTCTCGTAAGTCTTATTTCTACAATTGTGCTTCTGCTTAATTGGAAAGTCGTTAGCGGCCGTGACATATCCATGCTTGCATACTTGGCATGGCTCCTGGATTAGGCTCCACGTTAAAATATTGGGATCATATGAAAATGTAGGTATTTAAAGGTTTTTAATGATTATTATTCTTAAATTTACAAATAAATATATTAATAAAATTTTATATCTTATTAAATAGGAATTATTATTACATATATTTTTTAAAAAAATATTTTATAAGGAACATTAACTTTAATTACTTGGACGTTGATTTTCTTTAAAATTATAGATCAAAACTGTTGATGTCTATGTCACATGAATGCGAGGGGTTTAAAAGTTAGAATTGAGTTGTTCTATTAGTTTGTGCTTACAACTTGTCAAAAGATAGTGTATCTAATTAACTTTTGACATTAGTGTTTAAGGTGATTATATTAAATTGTCCATGTCTATTAGGCTGTAGGAAGTGTGTAACATCCAGTTATCCCATGTTAAGGGTTAGAACCCTAGAATAGTGTACATGAGAGTTTATTGAGAAGTTAGAAAGTGTATTTCATGCTCATGCATAATCTAGCATACACACACATGTGATTATTACTCATTGCACACATTAAAATGATTGTACATGCAGTCATTGATATTTTTTTAGGTATAATTGATTTATAAATGTGATTTTATTAATAATTATGGATTATATGTATTGAAATTTGTTTTGAAGATTATAATTATTGATTTTGAAATTTTGGTGAAATTTAGGAAATTTTCGAAGTTATGAGCATTTTTGGACTAGGAAAAATGTCAAGTGGCAAGACAATTGATTTATGGTAGTAGAAATAAGTGTCAAATGGCAGTTGAAATAATTGGCTAATGGTATTAGAATTCGCTGAGAATATGATATTCAAAATTGGGAGAAAATTGGAGTAGATTTTAGAGACAAATGGACTAGCTAAATAAAAGACCAAGTGAGACTAGGAAGTGGACATTTGGCAAGTGACAAGTGTCACTTGCCAAGCCATGCATCTACTCTTATGACACTTTCTCCCAAAGTGAAAGGCCATCTTCATTTTTATTTGTCTTTCATTGTAGTCATTTGTTCTCACCTCTTGTTTGTTTCTCTTAATTTCGTTCTTCATCTTCTTCACCTACGATACTCATTTTCTCACCCTCTCAACGTAAGCTTTGTTCTCACCCTTCTTGCTACTTTCATTTTTGTTATCTTCTTCACTGTCACTAAAAGACCTAATCCTATAACCTTTGACTGTTGATGATCGTGTGATATTGGAAAGTTAGGTTTCACGTGATTTTAAACATATTCGAGTTTTACCAAGTAAATAACGTGATAATTCTCATGGGTTGTATGAATATGAAACAAATATGGTGATTAAATGATAATGAACCTAGTGGTAATTATTCATGTGCATCGTGAGTGATGAACAATGCATATAAATGTCTTATTTCTGCATATGAAATGATTAACGTTTCATAAGATGTTGTTGAGATGATTTTAGAGATAAAAAGATCATTATGATGATGTAAAAAGAGTGCAGAAATTTCGTGAAAAGATGATATACGTATGCTCTATTTTCACTGTTATTAACGTGAATCTCTTTGGCTGTTTTAGAGATGAACTAAGATGAGTTTAGAGTTAAGGAAAAAGGAGTAATGTGATGTCGTGAAATGGGAATAATTAAAATTATAAGTTAGAGATGAAATGAAGGTGTTGATGAAAATAAAGAAGTGTAGAAAATATGATGAATGCGTATACGATATGTTCGGTTTTGATGTTTATGATCAATTATAGATTTTGATTTGTGTTTGAATGAGTTGAGCTGAAATGGAAATAGGAATGAAGGGGTAATAATGAGGAAACAAGTTAGAAATGATAGACAAAGAAAAGAGATGAGGAAGTGATGAAAAAAATGTTGTTTTATAAAATATGGAGAAGATCGTCTGTCACGATCGTGATAGAGAGGGATCCTCAAAGACATAGAGGAAACCTTAGATAAGCATGATCGTGATAGAAAGGATTATTTGGGAGTTGCATGATCGTACTTGGGAGAAAATAGACAGTGCACGATCGTGCACAAACATGATCGCGACAGAGAGGAAGTGTCAGGCAGTTCACGATCATGCAGAGGGGAATCAACAGGAGTGTACGATCGTGACAGTGAAGGTGCTATGCTTTTTGACATATTTCGACACCCTTCACTCTTTTGACCATAACTTCTTCTCCGAACCTCCGATTGACTTAAAATTTGGACCATAAACTCCTCGCACAGTGTCTTTCCTCTCCACAAAATTTTATGGCTACCTGAATCCATTAGGAAAGGATTGATGATGGTTTATTGATGAATTTAGGATGAAAATGATGAAGTGTGCTGTAATTTGTTAAATGGAGTGTTTTTATTGAACATGTATCTATATTTTGGCCATATCTTAATCTATAGATATCCAAATGGGATGATCTTTTATTTAATTTAGATCTAAATAGAGGTATATGGCTACAAATTTCTTGAAGGAATCGATTTTTAATTATGTCTTTAAGAGTTTCAAATTTTGACTTGAAGTTAAGTACTGAGTGATGTTGCAATTTGAATGCAGTATGAAGTATTTTGTCTATAACTTGCAGAATACTGAACCGAATTATATGAAATTTAGTTCATTAGAAACTTAAGACATAGAGAAACATTTGTTTAGAAGAAGGTGTTACCTAAATACCTCATTTTCCTTGTCATAATTACCATGCAAAATTGACCCGAAAATATGTGTTTGAGAAAAAGCTAGAATGAAATTTTAGGTAATGAACTTAGAATAAATTTGTTTTATTGAGGTGTAAACCTAAGTTCAAATTAGACTTATATGAGTTTTGAAATATGAATGATCATGTGATGAGAATAAAGGAAATATACCCGGAATTGTCATTAAGCATGTATTGTACATAATCCATATACACATTTGTGCATGAATGAATACTTATATAATTGTGCAAAGTTGTGATATGTGTAAGTGTATGTTGCATGTTATAGAAGAGCATTTAAAGTGCCAACATCCAGACGTTTCTAGGACTTCGAGGCAATAACTATCTGGAGCAAACTGTGAGTAACCTAGATGATCTCACTTAATAAATTATTTGTTTTAACTTCTGTATTGAATTATTATGTGAATGTGATTGTGTTGATTCCGGACATTGAATATCTAAAGCGTTTGATGCATGAATAAGTGGAAGTGTTCATTGCATGTGAATTTGACAGAAATAAGTGTACTCAACATAACTGTTGAACACCAGACTTAGGTCCGATGACATGTGAAAGTATATGTGTAAAGTGAAATAAAGTGACTGATTGATCTTATGTGATTTAATGCATTTCATTACATGAATGCATAATCAGATAATGGCAGTTATGACCTAAGTAGCCACCGAAAAAGAGCTTAAAGCTCATAATGTGATTAAGAGCCAAAGGTTCGCTATATATAATGAGCCCTGTATCCCCAACGGATAAGAGACAGTTATCAATGAGCCCAATATCCACAATAAATACGGGACAGTTATAGGCACTCAATCACAACAACGTAATAATCATAAATGAGTCTCGTGAGCATTGCATATACATTTAATATGTATGTTTTGAATAATTGAAATGTATTGTTGTATTGTGTTGAATGAGATATGCGGAAATTGTGAATAAGAGAGCTTTGCGATGCTACATGATGATAAATGAAATGATGTGAATTATGTGATTGAACGAGCTGATGTGTTATATGATATGAGTGAACCATCGAGGATAGTTAACTCACTGAGTTCACAAAACTCACAAAAATTGCAACGTTGATATTTCAGGTCCCAGAGAGACAATATAGCTTCTAAGTCAATTTAGAAGAGAGCTAGCACTGACTTTTGGGTTGAAGATATGGCTCAAAGGTCGGTTAACTGAGACTGAAGGACATAGATATAATGTTGTTTGATTCCTCATTTATGTAGCGTGTTAGGTATACAAAGATGTAAACTCTGATTAGTTTTGATAATGTACACATATGGATGTTTTGTAAAGCTACAACGTACATATTCGATTTTTATGAAATGAAATGAGGAATTTTTTAGTTTTAAAATATTGTGATATTTACGCATTAAATGATGATGTCATGATTAAGTTAGTGTCATGACTGCTCTAACATGCCATTATCATAGGTTATGTACTTGAATATCCTCATGATGTTCTGGTATATACTCTATGGTAGTGGGGTGTTACAAAGTGTGGTCATATATACGACAAAAAAAAATCAATCTCAACGTTAAGTTAAATTCTATTCCAAAAAAACAAGTACTTTTTTTGTTATCTTTTTTATTTTACATATCCATTTTTTGTAGCAAACTAAAGAAAAAGGTTATTATATTCATTTAACATAGAATTAGAAGCTAATTTTCTATTTGACACTTCAAAATCTTAATGATGATAGAATAATTACATACTATATATAAAACATAGAAAGAAAAATGTTTAAGATTGTAACTAAACAACAACAACAACACTCAATACGAATCTCACTGAGATATGGGGTCTGGGGAAATCTAATAGTACACATCCTTACCTCTAACTAGGAGAGAGACTATTTCCAAATAACTCACATAAAAAAAAGAAAACAAGAAAGAGGGGGAGAGAGAGAGATAGCGAGAGCTAGAGAGAGAGGAGGAAATAGATAATAATAATAATTATTATTATTGTTGTTGTTGTTGTTGTTGTTGTCGTCGTCGTCGTCGTCGTCGTTATTGTTATCGTTGTTGTCGTCGTCATGGTTGTCGTTGTTGTTGTTGTTGTTGTTGTTGTTATTGTTGTTGTTGTCATCGTCGTCGTCGTCGTCGTTGCTGGGCCCCGTTTCAGAAGCCCAGCGATCGGTTCGGAATCGAAGAACATAAACCTAAGCGGAAAATTCCTAAATCTTTAACCCTCAAAGATAAGCCCTCACTATCTA
>JANIPN010000003.1:27789778-27800599 GCA_027478595.1 Erythroxylum anguifugum
CAATAAAGATTGATTTCCTAATATCTACAAAATAGGAAACTAACTCCTAACTTTGAGGACTAAATATTCGACAATAAGTCTTTTGCATTTTGACTCTAAAGCTCCATTCATGTCCAATATTGCAAGCTGCTTATGAAGTTGAACTTTTCTTCCTCAACTATGTTCTGCACGTCCAAAATTAAAGATGTGAATTTTCTCACATACTCCCATACCGATTTGTCTTGCTTTAATCTCTTCAAAGCTTCCTCTGCTAGCCATAAAGTGTTTTCAGGGAAGGACTAGTCCCTTATCTTCTTCTTTGTCTTCTCACAAGTGTCAATAGGAGGTCTACCTACACTGATATTTTTGGAGGTTCTCGTTCTCCACCATAGCTTTGCATCCTCCACCATATACATAGTCGTGATTGATACCTTCTCCAAATCAAACACCTTTATCGTTGCAAAATATTGCTCATCTTTTGCACGATAACTTAGGTCCATTTAAGCAAGATTCAGTCTTTCCACATAATCATTGACCAATAAAACCATGTTCTCAAAAGCCTCACTATCCTTGAATTATAGCAAGAATACTATGAATGTATTAAATAATCATTGGTAACAATAAACACACAAGAGCTATAGTAAAAAACCAATCTTTATTACTTCCCTAAAAGTATACAAAGGAATGCTCTTATTGTGTTCCCTTCCCTTCTATTGCTCCTCCTCCTAGGAATAAGGCACAAATAGGCTATTTATAGGTACCTGGGCTTTACAATTCAAAATCCTAATTAAACTAAACTAACTAGATCACTTATATCCTTATCATATTACAACCCATTAACCAACTAGATGACATCTCAATCCAAATAGGTCTCTACTTGATATAATTTATCTATATCACTACTAATAAGATAAGAGATTATATTTAACTAGGAATAACACATCTATATACATAAAGAACTTTAATATCTTTAGATGATCCTCCTACATGGTCTTTATCTTTTAGAGCTAATTTGTGTGTGTGTGTGTGTGCGCGTGTGTGTGATCTTATCCACCACATTATCCAAGCTCTCCTATTGATCTTTATCCATTGATGATGAGTCATCCAAGCTCAAAGCATTTCATAGCACACTGGTTTGGTCCAATGCTTACCCATATCAAGTCCATTAGTCATGATCCGTCTATTTGAGCACACATTAAGTTTTTGGAGCTCTCACATGGCTCCCTCATGAATGCGATCCAACTAACCTTCAACCTAGGGTCCATCCTTTAATGATTACTAACATATCTCTTACTTTAATATTTTCATAAGATTATCTCTAAAATATTGGTAGAAAGATCAAAGCTTACCCTTAATTATGAAAAGATGTAAATTAAATCAAATTATCCTTAAATGATAAAAAAATAAAAAGTTCTTTCATTTATATTACGCAATGTTCATGCAATATAAGTATCAGAATTGAACAATTGATTATTCAAAAATCTTAGATATTTTTATATAAAAGGGGAATAGAAAACCATATTCCATTCTTCTCAAAGTGTTTTCACTTATGTTAAAATTTGAGTTAAAACATCATCGATATGGTAGATTAGAGATTTATTCTTAAGGCTTTGAAGGCCTTTGGATTCGCAAACATATCTGTCTCTTGGATTCAAAAATATATCTCTTTAACTTCTTACTCAATTCATATAAATGGAAAAGTAAGCTTGCCTTTCAAAGGAGTAAATGGTGTTAGATAAGGAGATCCCTTAAGCCCAAATACTTTTGCCATATGCCTAAAAGTTCTCAATATCTTTAAAAAAAAGAAAATTGTAAGTTAAAAAATCATCTATCACTTGAAACGTTCATAGCTAAAGCTCTTCAACTTGGCCTTTTACAAATGACCTACTTCTATTATCCTATATTGCCACTTATTCTCTCAACCTTTTCATAAAAAGCTTAGTAGAGTTTGAAGCTATATCAATATTAGTGGTTAATAAAGCCAAATTCTGCATTTTTTTTTATTTTAGCTAGTCACTCATAACTTAAAAAAACTCGATAGAATGTCTGGTTTTGAGTTTAGTTCTCTACTTTTTAAATAGCTTGGACTCTTTTTAATCACCAAACTATTGAGTTATAACAATTTCCTTCCACTAATCCATCGGTTTTATATTCATATTAATTCTTAGACATTCAAACATTGTTCTTTTACATATAGGTTAATTCTTATTAACCGAATCCTAAACATTTTGCCTATTTACTGGGCCAGTCGCCTATTCATCCCATTACACACTTGTAAGCTTATTGAAAATATAATGAAAACTTTTTATAGAAAGGAAATAAAGACAAAGCAAAGGATGCCAAAGTTAGATGTAAAGAAGTACCTTAAACCTGAAAGTCGACTAAGAATTATTCTAATACGACTCAAACCAAAATTTCCTTATTAAAATGATATGAAGATTGCTCATACACAGGCAATACTTATGAATCTAATTGGTTTATAAAGTACACCCCTTTAATAAGAGAATATAGAAAGTTATTCCAATTATAACTCCTATAAGAAATAAAGCAAGGTACTAAAAACTAAACACTCAATCTATAATAAATAAAAAACCTAATAGGATATGGTCAATCAACCTACTTATAGTTTGATAACAAGCATCTCATAGGGCTTTTTAAGAAATTCCTTTTGACATCCCACAGGGCTTCTTAACAAATTCCTTTTGATTAGATCCACCATAAAGTACCTCTCATCTAATGTCAAGATCATTATGATCATAAGTAGTAATGCTTGGAATTGTCCATCAACGTCCTCTTCTGCATTTCAGAGGATTAAGAAGATTAATCTTCTGTCTCATAAACCTAATCCCTAAAGAGAAGATATAATCATCTGGAAGGGTAAAATATAAGCAAATTCTCAAACAGATCCACTGTCCTTTACATCAAATAATCACCTGGGGAAAACTTATAAGGTTTCCTAACCACATCCTAATATTAAGATTTATTATTTTATAGTTCTCAAACATAATTTGAACCAAAGGCAAACTATTTTCTTTTTTACAAATTTACCTTCATTAGGCTACTCTTTAAGCTCATATCCAATAGAAACGACAAAACACCTCTTCTTTTAATGCCCTTATGTTTGTTTACATATGGAACTCTCTGCTACATCAATTCCATTTACTTCACCAAGATTAAAACTAGAACATCACCTTGGAATGGCTTCTCCATATCACTCATAATAATCAAATGGAAGTAAGAATTTATAGGGTTATTCCCATTAACTTTATTTATGAAATATAACAATAAAGGAATAATAAAATTTTCATGTAATGTTTGACACCACACTTGAATCTTCTCCAACATATTAGAAGAAAAATATAAAAGATTTAGATGGCAAAATATACAAATTTACTATAAGCTCCATAATGAAAGCTAGTTTTATCTTTACCCTATTGTATCTCTTTATGACTTCAATTGGAGCACTAGCTTCCTCACTATGTTCTTTAAGGATTCTTATCTAGGCTGCTCTTCTTAAAATTTTGTTTTCTACTAATTCTACTCCTATAACACTCTTTTTTTTAGATAAATAAAATTGCCCATTTACCAAAAAAATTAGCACAATTTTCCTTAAAGTGGATATAATTTTCACTAACTTAGAGTAATGTGTCTTCAATTAATTAGTTCTCCTTATTATTCAAGCCTTAAAGTCTTACAACTTCGGAAATGGTTTATTAAAGGACTTTACTCGTGGTAGTCTAATTTAGTTGTCTAATGATTAAGAAGAGTTATTAGGAATGCTCACATACAAGACGTGTTAACAGATAAATATGACATTATATCCTAATAAGGTTTTCATCTTTTAAAACCCATCAAGAAAGTGTTTTTTTTTAGTTTTTAATAATGTAAAGGTTACAAACAAAAGTGATCTCATATACCTTAACAAAATGGGTCGTTTGATTCAATTGTCTCATTTAGACTCCTCTTCTTTTCCATTTACTTTATAACTAAGTATACAATAAAAGAGAACTTATCACAATATGACAAAGAATACCTAACATTATACATTTTAATTAATTAAAGACCTTTGTTAGTCATAAATATTTGCAAGGTGTAAAAAATGAATATGAATAGTTCATACATTATATGTCAGGTTATATGCTACAACAATTCACTTTTATTTCTTACTTGATCAATTATAGGGAAACAAAAGTTTACTATCAACACACATGTTAGTTATTCTTTACTATTCAAAAAAGTGAGAAGAACCTAAAATCCTCAAATCAGTAACTAGTTATTAGGGGAACTATATGAAGGGTTTTGATAAGGCTTACAGAGAAATTAGAACAAGTCCAAGTGAGCATATATATAACTGGGATAACATATCTTAATTCAAAACCTTGAGTAAATAGATCATAAGGCATTTATTTATATATAACTTTTTTCATCCTTATGTATCTTTTCGATATATGATATCTCCACTTATAAAATTCCAATATCTCCTTCTCATATGTGATTCCATTTTGGCTAGCTCCACCTCAACCTATAGCTAATGCAAATTCATTTAGGCCTCTCAATGAATCACTATTTATTACTGATAATTGCTAACTAGTTTATATTTTAGCATAATTTTAGAGCATTTTTACCATATTTAGATTATATTATATGATTTGGTACTCAATATGGTCTATATTTTGTTTACAATCCTTATTTTAGTTCTTTAATAAAGAAGGAATGAATTTGGGCAATTTTGAGGTAGGTTAGAGGTAAATCAGTAGGAGCTAAATTACAATGTATTAAGACAACAATAGAGCAATTTTGGAGACAAAGAAGGAGATTCTGTCAGGAGTTAATCAAATAATAACAAGATTTCAAAATCTATGAAAATGATTTCTTTTCCTTAGTTTCTTTCTTAATTGTTATTGGTTTCTTTTGTCTTAGTGTGAACTAAATTAGGATACAAATATATAGGATAAACCCTAGAATTATTATTTTGGATTAATTCTTTTTATTTAATGAAAGCCTAAGTTTTATTTTGAATTATTTGTGATTACTTATTATATTTAAATTCAAATTTGCTATCATTTTGATTCAATTATAGATTTGACATATAAGGATATCATATGTATAGACTCATTTTTAGAACATGAGACAAATATAGCCCTATGTTCTATCCCGAGTTATTTTTGATCCATTTTTGTTTTTTTATAACTTACTATATGAAAAAACACAACCTAAACACAAACCCATGTTTATGGCCTTTAGACTCGTTTTCTTAAGATAAACCCTTAGATGTATGATGAAAGAGTTACTAATCTTATATGAGTGTAACAAAGGTCTATATTAAAGACTTGTATTGGCGGTAATTTTACAAAAATTAGAATTTTATATAGGTGTGAAGGACTCGAGCCTAATATGGATCTGTTTTGGACCTGTATGGGTGAAACACTTTGGAATTTTTTTAGGTTTGGTGAGAATGAAAAGAAGTTTTAGGGAATTAAACTGTAAGATAAGAAAGCAATCAATAGGAGCCAAAGTAGAACGTCTTAAGATAAGAGTGAAGCAACCTTGATGATAAAGAAGGGGATTCCACTAAAATTCAATCAAAGATTATCAAGATTTTAAGATCCATAAGAATGATTTATTTTTATCTTTTTTCTTTATTAATTATTGACGATTTCTTTTATTTTAGCACAAATACATTGGGATAGACCTAGATGGGATAAAAACTAGGATTACCATTTCAGGTTAATTCTTTGATTTAATGAAAGATCCAAGTTTTATTGTTAATTATTCATGATTACTTATTATATTTAAATTAAAAATTGTAGCATTTTAATTCAACTCTATATTTCATATATGGGGATTAAGAAATCATATATATGAATAGATCATATTATTAATAATAAGAGTTTCATAAAATCTTAAAGCTAGGACCACATAAATCCTCTAAGTTAGAGTTAAATCTATTAAAAGAATTCACAAAACGAGTTAATTAATTCTTAGGGGTTTTGATTATAAAGATTTTTCAATAAATAAACTTAATGATATAGGTTGTATTGGTTAAGTAAAAAATATGGTTATAAATTTGAAATTCCCATTAGTATAAGAAACTAAAGCTAATAATTGAATCAAGATAAATATAAGCATAGAAAACTTTTAAGGGATTTCACATGTGAATCTTGTTTATTTATTAGTTGCTTTAATCTTGCGTATTATTTGTTATATTAGATTAGTTATGTTAACCTTTTTTCTTTTAAGTCAATCATTTATTTTATTAGATTAGATAATAAAAAAACACAGTTAGTACTGCTATTTGTAGTCCTTGTGGGATCAACACTCGTATTCACTAAGTTATATTACAAGAACAATAGGTGCACTTACATATTAATCGTTGACATAGTTTTAATAGGACACATTTTTAGCATCATTACCAAGGATGAGGATATTATAAACGCTTCATTTTTATTAATATAATCATTTTAATATTTTTTTATAAACTTATTTCTTGATCTTATGTTTGTTGACTAAGTTTCAAGATTTAGGTACTTGATGTTACAACTGCCAAACACAATGACATGACAGGGAGAACATTATATTATAAGAGATTAGGCTATACCATTGCTTATAGGGACTGAATCTGAATTATTAGGCTAAGAATGGAGGTATTTGATATTATAATTACCAAACATAACGACATGATAGGGAGAAAAACATATTGTAGGAGCTTATGCTATAACATTGCTTATAGGGACTGAATCTGAATTATTAGGCCAAGAATGGAGGTATTTGATATTATAATTACCAAACATAGCGACATGATAGGGAGAAAAACATATTGTAGGAGCTTATGCTATAACATTGCTTATGGGGACAAAATAATTATTAGGCCAAGAATGAAGGCCAATAATTTTAATATCAAGCCCAACATGATTCAGATAGTTGAGTCACTTATACAATTTGATGGCTTACTAGATGGGGATCTAAATTCATATATTGTAAATTTTTTGGAGATCCATAAAACATTCAAGTTTAATAAAGTTTTATAAGATGCCATTCATTTAAGAATATTTCGTTTTGCATTATGGGATAAAGCAAAAACATGGTATAAATATTTGACTCTAGATCTATTACAACTTGAAACGAGCTTGTTAAGAAGTTTTTAGTAGGTATTTCCCTCTAACACAAATAGTAAGACCTAGTAACATCTTCTTCTTTCGTCAATTATAATGTCAAACAGTATGTGAGATGTGGGAGAGTTGGAAGGAGCTATTGAGAAATTACCCACACCATAGACTCAATTTGGTATTGCAAAAATAAACATTCCACAGTGAGTTACTAAAATATTTCGATAACCAAAGGGATATTTCAGACGCTCAAGATACTGTTCTGATGAACTTCTAGTGAATTTTTTAGAAAAGTTTTTTAAAAGTTTTGTAAATTGTGATGATCATTTTTTCCTGAAGAACCATAGTGAAATTCTTAACAATTTGTGAATTGAAAATCTTAAAAAATTTAGGCGAGAATAGGATCAAGGGCCAAATTGTGTAATTGGAACATTCTAGCAAACCTAATGAATATTAGGTTTTTAATTGAGCCCAATAACTTGTAAATAATACTGACGAGGATATTTCCTTATAACTTGTAAATAATACTAACTAGGATATTTCCTTTCCTAATTTATAGGTATCTGAAGAGTGGAACCCATATTGTAAGTTTGGACAGACAAACTTATCAATTAGTTAAGTTTATATCTATCTAGTAGTACCAAATCCATATACCAGTTATTGAATATGGTTCTATACTGATATGAACGGTGATATGTTAAGCCAAGAAAGATGCCCTTGTCCTTATGCATATGGATATATATATATAGGTTAATTACCAGAAAAAAGCCCAAACTTTCATCAAATTTTCAATTATAGCCCGAACTTTAAAAAGTATCAATAAAATGCTTAAACTTTTAATTTTTTTTAATTCTAGCCCGACGTTAATGTTTCTGTTAAGTTTGCTGATGTAGCTTGCCAAGTATTTCAGAAACCTTAACTATTAATACATGTCAGCCAAAATTAACACAAAAATTAAAGATTAATGAAACGATATTGTTGTTTAAAAATGACCTAAATCAAATTACGCAGCCCCGACGACCTTACGCTTTGATTTCAACTTTTCCTTCATTTTCAGTCTGTTCTCTCAACACCTTCACCCTTCGATTTTTAGATTTTGCAGCCCCGACGCCCTCACACTAAGAACATCAAGAGAATGAATTAAAAATGAAGAGCTTACTGGTGTAGTATGTTGTAATGCGAAATTAGTTTGGAGTGTCAAAAGAACAAACAAAAAATAAAAGGTTGAAAGTATCGGGAGAACAATAGATAATATCAGGCTAGAATTAAAGAAAATTAAAAGTTTGAGCCTTTTATTGTCACTTTTTAAAGTTTGGGCTAGTATTGAAAAAATTTGAAAGATTGAGCATTTTATTGCTACTTTTTAAAGTTCGGGCTATAATTGAAAAGTTGACAAAAGTTTAGGCTTTTTTTAGTGATTAACCCTATTTATATTTATATTTATGCATACAGGTTTGTGTATATATGGCATATTGCATGCATTATGATGGTCCTCACATGACTAAATACTTATTTTGTGTAATTCCATAATTGATATTTGGATTGTGTGTGGATGTGTTTGATCGTAATTGTGACTGTGATTGTTATAGGGGAAAATTTTATAAGACATGCCACTTAATAGGTATATGTCAAGACCAGATGCATTCTAATTTGACTATGAGATATGATTGTAATATAATATTAAGATATGATGCAAGCTAATCAAGTTTGATGATTGGTTCCTAGTTGGGTCCTTATTTGATATGTATATCAATGATATGATTGTGACTTTGGACATATTGAGTGAGCTTGTTTGTTGGTGATGTTTGACTTCCCATAACTCCTTTGGACTAATAGATCCTTACGGTTATATAATTATAGGTATATGGTTGGGTCATAAGTGATGCTTAGTTCCTCGCAGTCATTTGAGATGTAGTATTGTGAGGATTTGCCCTTAGACTATGTTTGGTTGAGTGGTTATTAATAGAATGGAATGAAATGTAAGATTATTCTATCGTTTGAAATGAGGATTTATAATGGAATGGAATGAAATACGATGGAAGGAGAGAGTTTCACATTACATCTCATTCTATCCTAAACAATAAAAATAAGTTATTTATGATTTGGGAGGTTTAGGATGAAATGTAAAATGATAAACAATATTTCTCTATATTACATTATGAACCCTTCTTTTAAACAACATTTCATTATATTGCATTATGAATGCTTCCATCCCTCTCAAACAACAATTTTCTAATATTACATCCATTTACATTCTATTCCATTAAAAACTTTACGTTCAACTAAACATAGCCTTAGTGAAGAGGGTCTTACAAATATTTCTTTTCCGCAATGTATTATGCATTGCATGTGATTTGTCATGCATTATATATATATGTTTATATTAATATAAACTATATATTGTGTGATTATGTCATTGGGTATTGTGGGGAGATATGAACTTAATGAAGTTTGACTCCCTTCAATTCTATTTTTCAGGTTAGCTACTACCGACTTTATAACAGTGAATCTAAGGAGCGTCGATTCCAACATATCTACTTCTACATATGATCTCATTTGTTTTCATTTGTACTTGTACACTAGTTTCGATAGTGATATGATTTAGTATGTTGAAAAACTTGAAGAGGCACACTAACATTATACTTTGATATGTGTGTGCTTATGCGGGCCTATATTGTTATTTAGTATTTTGAAGTTTTGTATTCTTTTGTGTAACTAGTAGTCGAGCTTACATATGATCTGAAGGCTTTGGCTTTCAGGTTTCACTTATCGATAATGTGCCCATTTGGGTTGTGACATTGTATTAGTCTTATTGAAGTGCTTTGATATTCTATAATTTCTAATTAATATAAATTCTTTGAACTTTTTAAAATTTTAATTAGTTCATTATTTTTTTAACACTTATAAATGTATCATAGAAATTAATTAGTAAATTTAATGAAACACAAGTAAAAAAAAAGTAGTCATCCTTTTATAAGTTGTTCTACCAGTTCACATACCAAATGTATAAGATTTGATAGCCATAATCATCCTTTCCCTTAAAGATTGATTTGGTCATCTTTCAACCAAACAAGTTTCACGAACGTGGTGCCATTAGTACCAACTCCTTCCTTTATCCTTCCACTTTTCACAAGTTCAGGTACAGCTCCTTAGTAGTATTGACTCCTCATAACACGTACAACTGGCATATTTGTTATCTTCACCACCAAAGTTAGTTCTATTCACTGTTTCCTATGGACCAAAATAGCTTGAGACACCAATTCCTATTTTCCAGCTAAATCATAAGCTTATTGAAGATTATCGGGATTAAGAAGGTCCACATAACATTTAATTTCTTTTCTTGAGACCCTTCCTTCAAGAATAGATTCACTGATAGAATAGAGAATAAATGCTAATTCGAGGTTAGCAGCCTCCAGAAGAGAGAAGAAGAAGAGCAAATTTTGTTTGATAATTTTTCTTGTCGTTTACTGAGCTACTAACAGCCCTTTTAAAACAACAACTTCTAAACAGAAAAATTACAACTAGCAACGTTATAACCACTCAAAAGGAATCCAAAACAAAATTCAATCTTAGTGAATCCTCTCGATGTTTCCAGCTGTTTCTATGGCCAAGTAGTCTTGGGCCCATGCAGGAACCTTGGTGACCCTTTTGGACTTAGGCCTCAATTTTATACTCTTGCTCCTATCAATTGCCCCTTCCTTTTCGACAACCTTGTCCTCAAGGTTGAATGTGCTCT
>JANIPN010000003.1:27827907-27844974 GCA_027478595.1 Erythroxylum anguifugum
ATACCTGGAGTTGCCGCTAGGTTTAGGTCTTTACGTGAGTCGCTGTGTTTGCATGGGAGTCCTACTCCTGATGGGCCGAGCGGGTCGTGGTCGTTGGACCGTCGTCATCCGGGCTTGGTGTTGGGCCTAGGAAAGCCGATTCAGCCCACCCGACCAGGTACAAAAAAATTTTCCAATCACCTATTAGGGTGATTTATCACTAATGATCAAATATGTGCTTGGTTTTCGTGTTTATAACCTGGTAGAAAACGATGTTGTTTATTGTTAAAGAAAATAACATCGTTTGTTATTAAAGAAAATAACGTCATTTTTTATTAATTCGAAAGAAATTAATCACTTGACAATGATTCAAAAAAGGCAAAACTAATTTATATTACATTAATTGATTCCTTTTAGGGTTAATTACTAAAAAACTCAAACTTTTGTCAATTTTCAATTATAGTCTGAACTCTAAAAAGTAATAATAATATGCCCAAACTTTAAAAAAATTTCAACTCTAACATGATATTAGTCTCATCGTTATCTTTACTGATATGACACTGCCGCATGTCAAGGGACACTCATTAATTAGACATGTCAACGTAATTAGCTGAAATGACTCTGATTATTGAAACTACATCGTTATAAAAATAAACATGCCTCCTTCTCCCACCATGCATTTTCAGTGTAAAAGTTCTTCTTCTCGAAGTAAAATAGTTTAAAGGTCTACTCCTCCCCAATCTCAATTCAACACTCAAATTCCCACTTCCAAAATAAGAAAACCAATCTCTTTACCTCTCAGTCCCTAACTTACTCTTCTCGGCTAACCCACATTGTTAAACCCACCATTCATCTTTGTATAAACAACAAGCAATCCCTGTCTCACCTCTTCTCACACCCATGAACCGACCCACCTAATTTGTTAGTTAATTGAAATAAAAGACTAGTGGTAAAGAGGATGAAGAACTTTGATTGAAGAAGGAAATGGGAAAATGTCTATATAATCTATAGAAGACTAATTTATTAGTTAACAAACATAATTGTGTGTGTATATATATATATTAATATATTGAAAATTTGGTTTGCTTATAATTATCCTAGTTAAACTGATTGGTCTAATATAGTTTTTAAAACCTTATTATTTATTAATAAGAATAATAACAATCACTATAGAAATATCGTCTCCTACACTCTGGCATATTCTTCCTCCACTATCATCATCTCCTTCAACTTGGGTCTTATGTAAATACCATAAAATGTTATTATCTGGATAATGGTTCTTAGTTCTTGTAGCATTGATAATGATATTAACAAATCAAGTTCATGAAAGGCTTTCTAAGCTAGAGCCCAATAACTCAATTGACCATATTCTATCAACAAATGGTTATATTGTTTCTTGGAAATAAAAGGATATGGATTTTGTGAAAAGAGTGATGTCTTTCTAGGAAATCAATAAAAATGTTGCATAAAGCATAATTGAAGTTAATAGGCCTATACTTGTATCCATAGTGCAAAACTTGATAACATTACAGGCATGTTCTCAAGAAGCTAAAGGAAATAACATTAAGAAGTTGTCCCAAAGGTTGGAAGTGTTTTTATAATATAGAATGAGAAGAAAAAGAAAAGTTCATTATGCACAGTGAAAAGCTAGTTGTAACTTATAGGAAATGTAGATTCTAACGTCATTTTCATTCATAGGGGTGGTTTTCAAGGGGTAAATTAGATGAATAATTATTGGGTACTTATAGGGACTAACTACACTAAATTATTGGGTACTTATAGGGACTAACTACACTAAGTACCAAAGCATATAAAAATAATTCAAATACAAGTTAATACTCTCAAAATTATGCTAAGAATACAAAGGAATTCTAATAACATAACATGTATATAAAACTTATCTCTAAGATTCAACTTAGTTATATGATTTATAATCAATTGTCTCGTACAAATATGCTCCATATTCATTCCTATTTCTTTATTATGCTATTGATATAATTATACTTGTTATCTTTGTGTTTGGTTTACATTGATACATTTAACCTATAGTATATATGAATGTTCTCTTTATTGCTTCTTAATGCATTTATTTCATATTTTTGCAATATTTACTAGGGTACTTAATTAGGGTCTCTATTATATAAGTATCTTAATGCTTCTTAATGTAGCTTATACAAGTGACAATGATCTTCCTCAGTGATTCTTAGTGACCCCTAAATATGCATGTAGGCTCACTCATTAACTCATTATCTGATACAAATCAACTTCATCTTCACACATTAACAATTTTTTCAAACAAGAGGCATTTTATCAAACACCTAATATGCATCAACAAATCATCCCAACTTCAAAAGCAAATTTGAGAACTTAACCTTCTAACACTAACATTTCAACCTAAATTGTTCTTATCCATTCACGAAATACTCAAACATACAAAACATAACACTCAAACATACTAAAAAAAACTCAAATCAAACCACGGTGGTGGGAGAAGACCTCCACGAAAATGCAACAATGGTGGGAGAAAACCTACCCCTTCCGACACACCACCAAGTGACGACAACGCCAACCACAACGCACGACCAACTGACGACAATGCACTGGAGGAGAAGAAGAGTGTTTTAACGTAACACCAAACAACGTCGTTTTCTTCAAGTTAATAATGTTCAACCGTAAGCAGTCGACGATGTATGGACTGGAAATTTTTCGACAGAATTTTCTGTAGGTAATAATTCGTTGGCAAAGTCAAAACTTCGTTATTATGCCATCAATTCCTGCCTTGTTTGCTGACGGTATTATTCCGTCGCTAAATTATATTTTCCCATCTAATTTTTCGATGAACAAATAAAAACCGTCGGTAATTTGCAACGGTTTGTTTTCCGTCGCTATTTTTCCGCCACCAAATGCTATTTTCCTTGTAGTGCATGTTTTGTTAGTCTTCCATTCTTGTTCTTGTTGCTTCATATAGTTTTCTTCCCTAAACATTATCTCTCAGAGGGGTCTGGAAAAATTGACTGAATCAACTCTTAGTTATTGGTAATTTCATCCAAAAGTCCAATGCTACCTCTATACGTTTGAAAGATTTAGAATGAATTTGAAGTTCTAAAAAATTATTATGCAGTTTATCAATGAGTATATATGCTCCCAAGGACGAAACAGCGGCGAAGGTTTTTGGCTTAGTGTAAACAATTCAACCACAGTTCCTCTGGTGCTCATGCATGTGGAAATATTTATGAAAGATTTAGCTGTTGTATTTATCTACATACTAGTTTGAGCAGAGAGTGAACTCCACTAATCTCTTAAAGTTCACGTTATGGAATATTCTATGACTCATTGCATCGCTTATAGTGTATTTAACCAGGAAAGAGTAATTATATGAAAATTTAATGCACATATTATGCAATACAATAATACTCACTTGGATTTTTTAAAGGTATTAATTTCTCGTTCAAATGGAATTAGGACACCTTTACCGTCTACCTCAAAATTATTTCCGTCACAATTAATCACTAAACAACATCTCTTTGGCGTAGGGTTGTTGGTTGCCGTTTGTTCGTCACCAGGATCTAAAAGTTAACTTGCATGGTGACATCGAGCTGGTGCATACTTGTCCCTTGTGGATTATTATACTTCTTCAGGTACGTAGCGTTATAGCAGGCGAGTCTCTGAGATATTATGTTTAATTGGTAAGTTATCGTTTCTGTGGCTAGTGGCCCATCACAAGCTCCTGACCAATCTCCAACGTGTGAGTCGCCATATTTCCCTCGATAGTAGCTGCCAATTCTGTGGGCAGGAGGAATCCACTGCTCACGTAGTTCGGGACTGCCCCCGGGTTCAGGAGATCTGACGCAAATTCCCGCTGATAGTGGTGCATGGCTGTTTTTTCTAGCAGGACGTGGCCTCTTGGCTTTCTAGTAACCTGACCAATCATGATCCAGTGCAGCAGGAAGCGTGGGCCATGGTCTTTGGAGTCATTTGTTGGTTCCTCTGGCAGTGGCGAAACCAGAGCGTCTTTGAACCAGGCTTTGCTTGGCCGACCGAAGGTTACCGACTTATCTTAGATTATGTCGGATGGATTGCCCGGGCAAGGATGATGGTGAATTGTGTTGTTCCGGCGCCCAGTCTTCCGGTGGGGACATTAGTGGGTTGGCGGCCGCCGGAGGTGGGCTGGGTCAAAGTCAATACTGATGGAGCCATGCACCCCACGACCCAGCTGATTATTGCGGGGGGTCTACTTCGTGATTGGACTGAGGCGTGGAAGGGCGGTTTCCACCAGACCATTGGTCGGGGTTTTCCGTTAGAGGCCGAATTATGGAGAATGCACTCAGGTCTCATGCTAGTGTGGGATTTGGGTTATCGCCAACTTGTGGTCGAGGTTGATTCCCTGGGGGTTATTAATATCCTATCTGATCCTTCTGTGGAACTGACCGTGGTTTCTGTTTGGGTGACAGGTATTCATCAGCTGCTGCGCAGGGAGTGGACGGTGCAGCTCCAACATGTCTTCAGAGAAGGCAACCAATGCGTGGACAACCTTGCTTGCCTAGCTGGAGCTTTCAGCCCGAGCCCGGGCTTTCACTTCCTTCATGAGCCCCCTTTTGGAGTCTAGGAGCTCGTCCGCGATCCTGTAGGCGTTGTGTACCCCAGAGCGACGCTGTAGCTTAGCTAGTGTGGATGTTTTTTCCTCTGTAAACAAAAAAAAAAGAGTTCAATTGGAATAATGATTAGTTAACTTCTATTTGATTGGACGTGCCTGCATTGTAAGGAGAATTCATTTGTGCATGTCTTAGGGAAAGGTTAGGGATATAACTAAGCGCAAGTTTTTATTTAACTCTTTGATTTTGAGCAACTTGGTATGCATATTATCAATAAAGAAAACTTGGCACCTATTGAGGGAGAAAAGGTATTCGAGTCACACGTTGAATCGTGTCATTTTTTACTTTTCATTGTATCATAAAAATTTTATAGATTGAATTCCTCTTTAAATTTTTAATTTAAAATACAACAAATCTAATGGTCGCAAAAAGTTCTCTAGAATCTATGTTGATGAATAATTTAATTGCTCATATTTTAATACTTAATTAGGTTTGTTACACTATAATTAGTGCAAATTAACCTTTTTTTAAAATGTAAAGTTAATTGATATGTATGAAAATTTAAAACCAATTCAATTCAAATGATATGAGGTGTATAAACAAGTGAGATTTTGGCTTGAGTGATATGATGGTAATATAATTTTATTTCAAATCACAACTATAATTAATATTGTGCAAAATTTATATAGAATTATGTCATTTTCAAAATAATTTATATTAGATATACAATATAGGTAAATAAAATTTCAAATTAATTAACATTAAGATTTTAACTAAAAATTAAAATTATTACAAGTCAAATTATAATTAGAAACCAATACTTAAAAACTTTTTGAAGGCGAAATTTTTTTAACTATTTAAAAAACATACAATAAAATCCACAATGTACGTCACACCATCAAAATTTAATAAATTATTTTAATTTTCGTAAAAATAAAGGATAGTTATTTATTAATTAAGAATTTAAAATATTAGTTTTCTTTTTTACCCTTTTCCCAAAGATATTTCGAACATATTTTTCTATCCTTGTGGGCTATGTTATTGGAACCCGTTTTCTATCTTAGAAGATGTCGTCTGACCTGAGATCGTTTGTTGCAATAATTCATAATTGTACGGTAGCCGACTCAGCTTTTACCTTTCAAAGAACTAAAGATTTTCTAAAGAACCGGTTATGACGGCGAAATCCATACTGTAGCTGCCAGTACATTAAACCAATAAGATTCAAACATATGAATTACCTTAGTGCTTCTTCTCACTTCAACGGCAACGGCCTGTGAATTTGACATGGATTCAACTGAAAGAAAATTAAAATTCTATCATCAACTACTAATCACATTGAGCTTTATTTATAATCTTTATGCCGATCAATAACCAATAATTTACAAGTTTTGGTGCAACATTTTGTAAATGTATCCCAAATGAACATTTTAGAGTTACAAAAGCTCAATTACGGTGCTAAGGAACAAGGAGTGGTAAAAGACAGCAGGAGAAAACGCGTTGGAAGAATACCAGTCGAAGCTACAGCTTCCTTTGTCTTATCTCGTGGAGCTTTTGCGTATACTAAACACTTAATATAAATCAATATGTTTTTTAAAATGGGGTATTCTGAAAAAAAAAAGCAACACTTTGCTCAAGTTTTTTGGATGCACAAGTCTAACTATATATATTTCCTTTCTGTTTCTTCTGAAGATATAATCTTAAGTTAATCATAGTTTTACGGGCATAATTAGATAGACAAACGAAAAATAGGTTTAAAGACACTATATTGATGTAAAGAACTAAGATTAGTTGGCATTTTTGTCTACCAAATGTTCTCAATAGACAAGTTAACTAGTCCTAATACAAAGAGATTCAAGAA
The DNA here is from genome assembly GCA_027478595.1 of Erythroxylum anguifugum. Classification (NCBI taxonomy): domain Eukaryota; kingdom Viridiplantae; phylum Streptophyta; class Magnoliopsida; order Malpighiales; family Erythroxylaceae; genus Erythroxylum; species Erythroxylum anguifugum. The sequence continues at coordinate 27,834,337 of JANIPN010000003.1, forward strand.
CAAGAGAAACTGGCCCTTCTTCGCATACTTCTGAGGGTATGCTTGGTGTTACTCTGAAAGATATGTACAAAATTGCACAGCAACTCACCATTTCATCAATGTCTTAGTCTAAGCAAAATCTGAGTTGTTCACTATTAAAATCTCGGTCTCTTTAGTATTGGTCAAGTAAGAACTCTGGGAAGCTCATCTCTTCCGAATTTTGTTGGAAGTATCGAAACTATGGAATAAGGTGGCCAAAAAACCAATGTAAAAAAACAAGTACCATGATACAAATATTTCCATTTAGCAAGATTGGATTCTACGAAGCCGTCATCTTTTTAAAATGGGACATATATGTTCGGATCTATGTATCTATCTGAGGAAGGCCTGGTATATGGTATGGTATGCCACACTCGGTGTATAATGTTAGAACAACTCCGCATGCTTTTGGGACAATTGTACTTAAGCAAAGAAGACTACGGCGCCATTTGGGACAAAAGTTACAACTGTATGTTCTCTGTTCTTGATTTCTCCCCAGCTGAAAGTGAAATCTCAATATGGGATTTGATGAATTTATTAAAAATATTCCAAATTGATTTAGATATGGAAGACAAGTGACTATAAAACAAAGAAGAAGCTACAAGAAGAAGGAAGCTCGGTGACCGATATTTATTGGGAACTATCAACTTTCGCTTGTATATAATATATGCATCAGCTTGCAAACATCAAAAACTAGCAGAAAATAATCCAGCCTTGCACTATTCTAGCAGCGGAGATAGTTGTAGAACTCGAGTCGAGTGATCAAATGAAACAGGAAGAATATCATCAATTGTTAAATCATGGTGTTGGAACAAAGAGAAAGTCCAGTGAGGTTCATGAATTAGATGAGAAGAAAGCCAATGTTGTCGATGGAAACATGGCTGCGGCTTGGGACCAAATTAGGGAGGAGGCGGCAGCATTTGGTGGCGCTCGACGTGGTCGGAAACGTTATGTTGGAGTCCGACAGCGACCATCAGGACGGTGGGTGGCAGAGATAAAAGATACTATACAGAAGATCAGAGTGTGGCTAGGAACTTATGACACCGCCGAGGAGGCTGCGAGAGCGTACGATGAAGCAGCGTGCTTGCTACGTGGGTCTAATACAAGAACAAATTTTTGGCCTTGTTCACCATCTTCATATTCAAAACCTGCTCTTCCACCAAAGATCACCAATCTGTTGCTCCTTAGGCTCAAAGCTAGAAATAATGTTGCTGGGGAGTCGATGGATACTCCTAATCCAGGTAACAATTTACAGCAACAAGAATCAACGGAAATGGAAGAATACCAGTTTGATAATTTCTGCAATGTAAATCCGGACTGTGTTGCAACTGGAATCAGTGACACTCTTGGGAGTTGTAGTGGGACTGCAGCTACTACTAATGATCATATGAGTAGCTGTCTTGAAACATCAGGTTTAAAGACCGCAGATAATGGGAGTGATTTTAGAGCATTTGATCTGGATTACGATAACTGGAGCACTTTTTCTCATTATCACTTTGGTCAAGGAGGAGGCATAAAAGTGGAAGAAAGAGGGGAAGAGATTGATACAGGGTTGATAGATATCAAATTTGAGGATTCTGTGGCACAAACATTGGACTGTTCTGCATTTGACATAGCACAGGAAATGATGGAGCCAATAGAGCTGGGGAAGAGTGAAGATGATCAGTCAATGCTGAGAGAAATCATTAAGAGATTAAACTATGAGCGCAAGTTCTCAGCTTCTCTTTATGCCTACAATGGAGTAGCTGAATGCTTGAGGCTGACTCGCAGGTCAGGACTGGTTGGACGAGAATTCCCATCCAATCTCAGGATTTGCCATAATAATGAGGAGGCTAGCAAGTTAAAGGACGTAAAGAAGGAGGTGCAAGAAGTTGGCATTCCACAAGTGCCTCCCGAACTGGGGCCATTTACTTCCTCTACACTGGGCACAGAAACTGGTGAATTATCGCTTTGGAGTTCTCTTGATCTTCCTCCTATCTGCTTCATTATTTAGTTAATTACTTGAATCATTGGTAGTATAGACTAGTCTTTCAGGAATTCAGATGAAAGATTCATATATTTGATTAAGCATCAGAATAAATCGTTTCTGTATTTCTCTAACAGCAAATCCTGCAAAAGTTGTTCAACAAAACAAAGCATATCTTAGTACGAGTTCATGATATTTGCTTTACTTCCAGACATATATATACATTAACGCAATAGAACGCAAAGAGTGCAGAGTTTTGCCTGTCAAACACGAAAATCTCATTTCGTCAAGTTGTTACAGACGATGAGAAGGCAATCAGGGATAAGTACAATATTCGTCATTGCCTCGTAATGTAGTTGCATGACAACTTTCTTCAAGAGCCATCGAAATTTTATCAAGTTTGATGAAGAAAGCTTTGCTTCTTTCAGTCAAAAAATGAGTACATCTAGACTCCCAATAGGAAACATTGCACCAAACAAAGCTTAGCATTTGCTAACTTAGAAGTTAACAATCCATAATTTCTGTTTTGAACTTACATTTGATAAAACAGCACCTAAGCAAAATATTAGTAATATGGCCGACGACAAGCAATCATCTAAAAAGATGAAACAACAAGAAGTCCCTTGTGCCTCAGTCCACATTATCCTTAACCTGAGGGTTAGAGTTCATTATGGCACCATTCATTAGATGATAAACAATGGAATGCTGCTCCTGAATGACAAGAAATTGGATTGTCGCATTTGCTAACTTTTCGTATAGAATTATCCGTCAACACAAACTTCCATTACCCACTATTCCAAAAAGAAACGATAACATTTCTTCCCTGTGGCCAACTTCAACATAGCTCAAGGTTTTGAAATTATACCTCACAACAAATGCAGCAAATGCTATCCGAATCTTCTTGTGGATATTCAGAGTAAAGCTCTTTCGAAATCGGTTATCATTAGACATCATCTTTCCCCGTATAGATAAGAATTCATTGTTATTATTGTTGTTATCGCGTGTGTGGTCTTTATCATTATTTGCTTCGTAAAAGTTATCAGTTTCCTTTAACACGAGACTGAATTAGAAGTGCTTAACTCACCCCCAAAAGTTAGCTTAAGAGGGGGAGGTTTGCACACAATTATAAATTCTTGAATACTCTCATACTTGTCCGATGTGGGATTCCTGACACACCCCCTCAGTCCAGAGCAAGACTGAACATCTGATGGATATGTTGAACAAAGAGACGTAACCGGGCACCGCCTCAAACAATATAGATAAATTGGCTAATACCATATTAAAAATGCCTAACTCACTCCTAAAAGTTAGCTCAAGAAAGAAAGGTTTGCACACTATTATAATTTCTTGAATGCCCTCATAATTATCTGATGTGAGATTCTTGACAAGACTGAGCAGGGCAATAGTTTGCTTAAAGCATGGCATAAGCCGTTATTGATGTCATTAAAAAAAAAGGCGCCAAATTCCGTTTTTATTTTCATAGCGGAATAGAGGTTTGGAATCTGGCACGCTGTTTCCACGTGTACTTTTGCAATGTTTGCTATCTAAAGATTGTCGGGTCCTGCAAAATGCTATGACCTTAAAATTTCTAAACATTAATGATGAATGTCGCAAAATAAAAGAAAAAATAAATTATCTTCTTACTAAATAATTTAGGTGTAAGAAATAATTTAGGATTACTTTTTAGTGTAGGAAGAAAATTAATCTCTAAGAATATGATTTAATCTCTTAAAATTTCACTTTATTAAGAAGGGAAATCATTTTCTTAAAATATTATACTCTTTCAAAATTGAAAAAAAAAATAGTCTTTTAAAATTTCATATTCTTTTATTTAAGGAGAACAATTTTTTAAGAGTATACAATCTTTAGAATATCAAAACATTGACTTTCCTAAAATAGTATACAACTAATATTCAACTTGGCACCCCCTTTAAGGTAAGGAATTGATGTCTTTCATTCCAAATTTGAATACAAATATCATGAAAACTTGAATTACTCAATCTCTTTGTTACAACATCAGTTAGTTGACTTCAAGATGCAACATATGACATGCATACAAGTCTTTCCTCCAATTTCTCTTTGATAAAATGTCTATCAATTTTAACATATTTTTGTCTTATCATGTTGCCAGAGTTATAAGCAATATTGATGGTTAATTTATTATCAAAACAAAGCTTTATAAGATGTTTACATTAACTTTCAAGTCATCTAGAATAGTCTTTAATTATAACAACACACACAATTCTTGAGTAGTTATTCTAAACACTAATTCTGCTAATGATGTAAGTATAATGTTTTATTTCGTACTCTTTCAAGTTGTCAAATTGCCTCTAAGAAAAGTACAATAATCTATGGTTGATCTTCAATTCACTACAAATTATGAATAATGTGCAACAATATAAGCTTCTAAAATGAGATGATTATTCGTCTTAAACATAATTTCTTTCTTTAGATTGCCTTTTAAGTAATGTAGCATCCTATGCCTTTTAAGTAATGTAGCATCTTATACACAACTCGTAAATGTAAATTTATTAGATCATGCATGAATTGACTAATTATGCTTACTAAGTATGCTATGTTGAGTCAAATATGAACAAGGTCTATAAGTCTACCTACTAGCATTTGGTAAATCTTTCTATCAACAATTAGTTCTTCTTTCACTTCTCTAAACTTATTATTTAGATCGATTATAGACCGATTTGCATCAAATCTTTATTGTCTCCTTTAAGAGATCAATCACATACTTTGAGATATGAAAATTTCTTATGTAGAATATGTCACCTTAATATAAAAGAAGTACTTCAATTTCTCAAAGTCTTTTATCTTGAATTCCTTAATCAGTGGTTGCTTCAATTCTTCTTTTTCTTTTTCATAATTTCCAATTATAACAATATCGTTGACATATACTACAAGCGTGGTCAACCCCCTTATAATTATGTGCTTGAAGAAGAGATTGTGATCACTTTGACTTTGTTTATTTCCCTTTCATAACTTTAGAAAATCTACCAAATTATGCTCTAAGATTTTGATTCGACCCATATAATGCTTTTTTCAACTTTCAAACTTTACTATTTGTATTTTCTTCAAAACCTAATAAATTTTAATGTAAATTTCGCCATAAAGGAAGGCTTTTTCAAATCAAACTATAGCAGTTGCTAGTCAAAGTGAGCTACCAATGATAAAAAATACTCATAATATTCATTTTTGTCACTAGGAAAAATGTTTCTTGATAATCAATCTTATAAGTTTTAATGTATTCGTTAACAACTAACCGTGCTTTATATATCTTTTATGATCTATCGTTCTTATATTTCAATATGAAGATTCATTTGCAGTCAACTATGTTCTTTCTTCTTTGGTTTATTAACAATCTTTTATAGCCTACTTTTTTCTAATGCGTCCATTTTCTAACTCACAACATTCTGCCATTTCCTTTTTAACAATTCCTCCTAAACAATATTAAGAATAGAAACTATATTTAGACTCATATTTTTTGTAAGATGGTGACAAGTGTTTAAGTGACGTGTAATGGGACTATAAGTATAATGAGGAGTGAGTCATATAGTTTGTAGCATTAAAGAAAATTATCCAAGTATTGACCTAATAATTGTGTAAAGAATTCATTCAAAATAAAGGTTTATTTAAGAGATCCAAAGACTCAACTACAAATAACTTCTTAAGAAATCTCAATAAAGTATATCAATCTCCTTGCTATTAAAAATCCATTTACTCGAACTTTACACAATCTTGAATGCAGATATATTGAGATAAAAAAAGAAAAATAAAGTCCAAAAAAACCTAACAATAAAGGTTGCTCAAAAGAAAACTCTTTGAAAAAACCATAAGATTCTGATACCATGTCCATGATTTAGAATTACATATTTATATATACCTTAAAGTAAGAAAAAATAAAAAATCTCTAAGAATAAAGATTAATATCTTAAAATTTGACACTATCAATCTCCTTGCTATTAAAAACTCATTTATTTATACTTTACACAATCTTTAATGCAGATATATTGAGCTAAAAAAAAGAAAGATATAGTCCAAAAAAACACAAAAATAAAGGTTGCTAGAAGAAAACCTCTTGAAAAAAAATCATAAGATTCTGATACCATGCCTATGATTTAGAATTACATATGTATATACACCTTAAAGTAAGAAGGGAAAAAACTCTAAGAATAAGGATTAATTGCTTAAAATTTTACAGTCATTGAAGAAAAGAAAACAATCTCTCCTAATTATCTTAAGAAAGGAAAAACAAAAGTGTCTCCTAAAATTTCACTCTTTTAAAAAGAAATAACAATCATTTAGGATCTCACAATCTTTGAAATATCAAAAACACTAAAAATAATTTCTTAAATAATATACATCAACAATGCTTTATATCTTTCCATCATGTCAATTTTTAAGCCAATTTAATTTTATCAATTTAGTTTGACTAAAGCTATCTCAAAATTCTCCTATAAGAAAAGGCTACTAAGAGTTAGATATTTGCAAGTCATATATGATCTTGTTCTTTTGAATTAGAATAGTAATACTTGTCATGCTTTTAATAATAAGTAGCTAAGAAACTTGCACTCTTATATCACCATGATGAATTCAAAGGTACATTATAAATGTGAGGCTAATTAATGCAAGAGCATTCAAGAATGGTCTAGTACATGGAGATAATCACGAAGCATTAATATTTGGATTGCATGGGCTGAAGGCGAGAGACATCACTTTTTATGGGATGAAAGAGAAGGTAGTTGGGTTTGGACTAAATATGAGCTACATACATATTATGACCAAAATTTAGGATATTTTATTTTATTTTCATATTTTTCTATTATTATAATTTTAGGAAGGATAATAATTAAGAAAAGGAATGGAAAGTAGGTTTGTTTGTCACTAAACTACTATTCTTTGTTTCCTAGTCAAATTAAGTATTTTTGTTTTCTTAGTTTCCTAGTCAAATTAGGCATATTTGTTTTCTAGTTAAATTAAGCATATTTGTTAGATTATTTTTAGTAGAATTTTAGTTTCATTTTCCAATTCAAAAACAATGAAGCTTAATACCTCTATAAATAAGGAGCATTGTAATAAATAAAGTAAATTTTAGGCAATAAAATTCAGGTTGAGATTTTTTTTGCAAGTACTTATATGTGTGTTTTTGTTTCTTATATTTCGAGGTTAGGAATTACCATTGGGTGAATCTATTTGGTCCTATGGCTTTAGAAGGGTTGAACTCAAGTTATTTTCTATCTTTTTTCTCTGTCATTCAACTCTTATAACAAAATTTGATTAATTTTAATTCTAATCAAACAATACATGTTAAGATTTATTTTTTTTAGTAACCAAACACATTAGGTGGTATCAGAGTTGTGTTTTGAAATTTCCTTAAGCATCAAACAATTTTGGACTGTAACTTCTTGAATCTAGTTTGTGATTTGTAATATGGACAATGATGAAGCATTGAAGAAGTTAATCAAAGAAGCTATTGCCAAGTAGGTGGCAAAACTGACCAAGTCTCTTGGACGACGTGTGAAACTAGCCAAAAAAAAGTATTTAAGAGACTAATGATAATATTAAAGGCATGGTTCATTGAGTTATACAGTATAAGGGAGGAAAAAGTGAAGCCAAGTTTGAAGAGTTGGAGAATTTAAGCAAAACTAGAGTCAATTTTCTTTGAACCCTAAGAACCAATTTTGATGACGATCGTGGGCTTAAATTTGAATTTTTAAATTTTGATGGGAGTTTAAAGCCCAAAGATTTCCTTGAGTGGTTGAGGAAAACTAAAAGGATCTTCAAGTATAAAGGATTTGATGACAAGAAGAAGGTCAAGGTGGCAATTATCAAACTCTTTAAGTTTGTAGGTATTTGGTATGAGAATCTCAAGGCTAAATGCAGAAAATAGTATAAGGAGAAAACAGGCTCATGGGAAATAATTAAGAAACATATAAGGTAAAAGTTCATTTCCCGAAAATATGAGTGAGATCTCTATATCTGTCTCGTTAAGGTCAAACAAGAGAACTTGAGTGTGGAAGTATATATTAGAGATTTTGAGAAGTTCGCCTTACTTTGTGACATACAACACACTTCACTGGAGGTTTGAACCCTTCGATAGTTGATCAAGTGGAGGTTTCGACTTATAACACTTTTAAGGAGGCATTGTCACTTTGCTTTTAAGTTTGAAAAACAAAAGAAGAGGACTATTCGTGAAACGATTGTTAATGGCTATACTAAATACCAAAGAAGATTCGTGACTAATGCAAGCAGCACTAGGGCAAAAGAAAAGGTGGGTTCGAGTTAACAAGGGGCTAATTTCGACAAGAAGAAAGAGAGTAATGTCATTCAAATGTCCAACCTCAATCATAAGAAAATATCAAGCGTAAGTGCTTTAAGTGCTAAAGGTTTGATCATTATCAATATAAGTGCCCTACCAAGCAAGTTTTGTTAAAAATTCAGAAGTGGTAGTTGATGAGGAAAGGGAGTCATTGATGATTAGATGTATCCTAAAGGCTAAAAGTGTCCCCTTAGATGCACAACAACATGAGCAACTTTTCCACACACAATGCATAGTTAATGGTAAGCTTTGTAATTTAATTGTGGATAGTGGAAGTTGTACTAACATGTCCTTTTTGTACTAACATTGCCTTAACTTATTTGGTTGAGAGACTAAACTTGTCTACAAAGAAGCATCTTAGACCATACTCCTTAAGATGCTTAAACAAGTGGAATGATCTAAAGGTAACTAAACAAGTTATGTGGCATTTTTTATTGGAAACAAGTTCAAAGACAATATTCTTTATGATATAATCCCAACGGATGCATGACATATTCTTCTTGGGAGACCATGACATTATGATAGGAGGGTAAATCATGATGAATTTATAAATTCTTATTCGGTCAAGAAAGATGCAAAGCAAATCACTTTATTGTCGTTACCATCTTCTAAACTTTGCAATATAGAAAAAAGCAAACCAAGCAAGGGGCTACTAGTTATTGATAAAACTGAATTTCTAAGGGATTTGCAAGAATGTAATGAGGCTTTTGTGTTGGCTTTGAAGGAAGCTAAAGGGATGAAAGCCTATTCATCTAGATTTGTAGCAGTTATTAGGCCAATTTTCAGATGTATTTCCTAAAGATTTGCTATCGAGTTTGCCTTCTTTTTTTTGTGAGATTGAACACTAAATTGATTTAATACTAGATCTGCCACTACCCAACAATCTCGCTTATATATTGAATCTCGATGAAGCAAAGGAATTACAAAGGTAGTTGCAAGAGCAGTTAAAACATGGTTACATTCACGAAAGCATGTCCCTACGCATTGTTTCAACATTGTTAGTTCCAAATAAGGATGGGTCATGGAGAATATGCACAGATAGCAATGCTATAACAATATAACAATTAATTATAAGTTTCCCATGCCTAGACTTGATGATATGCTTGACGAGTTACATAACTCTAAGGTGTTTTCTTAGATTGATCTCTGCAGTGGCTATCACTAAATCAAAATGCATAAGGGAGATGAATTGAAGACAACATTTAAAACCATGTATAAGTTGTACGAGTGGTTAATCATGCCTTTTAGGATAACCAATGCACCAAGTACTTTCATGCATCTTATAAACGAGGTATTATATCCTTTTCTTGGAAAATTTATCGTTGTTTATCTAGATGACATTCTCATGTATTATAGAAGTGATATGGAACAATTAGTGACAGGCCCGTCTCCTAAAACAACTAGGTGGCTTGCCTAGTACCCCTCTCCTAAAACAAATTTATCGTTCTTTATCCAGTTGGAAAGTTCCGATAAAGCTAAACCTATTTTTCGTTTAACGAAAAACCTTAACTCAACATTAAGAAATATAAATAGTGAAATTTTTTCAAATCATTTTATTAAAAATTTTGGTAGTATAACGACTACATTTTTTATAATTCCAAAATTTCCAAAGTCCCTGAAAATGTTCAAAACACTTCTATATTTACACCAAATTCTTTGCTAAAAATTTTGGACTTCAATTCCACTCACAAGCAACCTTAAACAATCCAATTAATAAATTTTAAAAAAGATAAAAATATTCATGCATTAATTTTAAAACATTTACATACATGCATTCTTCACACAAAATTACATTTAAAAAGTATTTATAGATATGCAATAGTTCCCAAAATGTATTTACAAGGCAAAAATGTCTACACAGTTGTATGTGACAAAGCGAACTACTCTTGAGGACTCCCTGCTGCTGAAGCCCCTGAACATGCACTTGGGAGCTTTTATTTTAAAAACAAAAACGAGAATGTGAGCTAAACGAGCTGAGTGAGTGTTAGATTTTCTATTCAAATATATTTAATAACTTAAACCTCCCTAAAACAATTTCATTTCATTTTGTATAACACAATTTCAATTTTTTTAAAATATTATTTTGAAATGCTTTTTTGAAATCAAACTCATAATACAAAAGTTTTCATTTCCATTTTCCTTAAACAATATACAGTGGTGGTAATAAGTTTTCTGAAAACTTTTATACTGAAAATAAGCCAACTACTAGAATTGGTGTGTAGCGCCCCCTCATCGTAGGGTACACAACAGGAAACCCGAAGGTCACTCCGACGAATATCCCACGATAAAGGTGCACCACCAGAACATTTCTACTAATAATCCTCAT
>JANIPN010000003.1:28303613-28316182 GCA_027478595.1 Erythroxylum anguifugum
TTTATAATCATTGCCAACTTATTAGGAACCTAATGGGTCACACATCAAAGAGCAATTTGTGAAAGAAAAATCAATTTTATTAAGTTGGACTTAATTATAAAATTTGAGAAACTTTGAGAATCAAATATTAGATATTTGATTTTATTAAAATTAAATTAATTAGAATTAGAATTTCCAACAGTGGTATCAGAGACTCCTTTAATTGTTAATCTTGGATTAGAGGCTTGATTATTGTTGTTGATTTGTGCTTAATGATTCGGGAAAAGACAAATAACATTGGTGACTGTTTTTGTTAAAGTTTGGAACTTGTTTCCCAATGTTGTTCCGAAAATTGTTTCCTCTCTGTTTGTGCCCGAGGCTTGAAATTGTTTTTTATTCGAATAAAGTAGGATTTCTAATCCGAATATTGTTTTTGATTCAGGTTTAATCAATTATAGGGATCCGCTCAGAATCTGTAAAAACTTTAATTTCCGCTATGCCCGTGATTCGATCACGGTTGGATTCCAACACTACACTCGTAATCCCTAGGTCTATCCAGAAGCGAGTGTTAATGCCATCAACGATCATCCATTGCATACCAAATTGCCTTTAAGTTCTTCCATAAAATTGACCCACCTTTTGCTGATTTTAACTCATAAAGCATGAGACTTGGCAATCAGAGTTCATCCTAATTTTGCTAAGAAGGCGTCTTTAGTTTTACAGATTTTTCGAATGCCAATTCCCCCCGTCACTTGTAGTTTGCATATTTCCTCCCAATTGACTAGATGAATTCTCGTTTTGCCGTTTGACGCAGCTTACAAAAGTTGTCGCATTGTTTTGATCCACTATATGAATGCCGGTCTTTTGGGGATTATTTTATAGATGGCTTTCTAGCTTAAAATAGATCAGAATTGCAGAGGGAACAGTAACAATTGAAAATAACGGGAAGCTATTCCTTTCTCCATTTTGTAATTAAGAAATTTTAATTCCCCTACCTCTTGTGGGTTTCGATAACAACTCAAAATCTTCGAAATTTGCAAAAGAAAAGAAGCAAAATTGTTGGAAATATAAACTCTCTTCGGGAATCACTTCTGGATACTGACGTATTCAGGCATTTCAGATTTAAGCCTTGTTGCGTTTTAGAATTCCATAAATCTCTAAGCCCAGTCTTGTCGGGAAATTAACTACTTGAGAATGAGTGGTGTCAGTGGTGTAGGACTAGGACCACCTTGTTTATTGTTTTACCATTGGTGCTTTAACCCTGTACAGAAGGTGTTTTTAAACCCTACATAAATGTATAGATGAGGGTTATAACACACACGGTAATCGGATTTTACGTGCTCTAACCCACATTTTGCCTCCTATGATCCTATGCACCTCAAAACAGTAACCTAAGCCTTATATCAACTAACTAAATTCTGATTAACTAGCATCTTGAGAACAGCCATCTGCTGGTAAACGATCATGACAATATATTGACCCGAGTGGTGGATCATGATTTAATTTGACTACGACCTCCTAATTAGTTTGTCCTACAATTTCCTTACAGGGATCTTAGCAATTGTTTCATTCTAGGTATCTGTCCTGAGAACCAGATAAACCAGATACTGCTAGAACATTATCTGTCTGATAAGTAAGAAAAAGGAACTAATGGGTGTCTTTCTATGGCATGACTTGAGCTATTCCGTAAGTGACAACTTAGTTTATAACAATAACTGATGCGCCCACTTTTTTTTTTTTTCGAATACACAGAAAAGATTACAAAACAGTCTAGCGCATATGACGAGAGTACACAACCCCGCATGCATCTCGGTGAAGAAGCTCCTGCATAGCGACTGGAGGCTTCTAAAGGATATGCAGGCCGGACTTGAGAAAATTGCACAAGCCCCACCTATTGACAATGATTTTGTGTACCAGCAAACCCCACCTTAATTAGTGCATCAATTAATACCTAACGCAAGCCATGGTCCGTGTATGGACTAATTTCCTTACTTTGCTGTCTGCGTATAACACTGACCAGTTCGTGAATCAGATTGTGTGGTCTTATCTAGTCTGAGTAGACACTCAACACAAACTTGGCGTGATGTTTCACATCCTTTTATTGGAAAAGTTCCAATTTCAGGACATACAACTTTGTAAATGTAAAACCGATCCTGCAACAGCTGCCAACGACTTCCTATTCGGCGTCAACGAGTCCAAGTCCATAGGAATGGTGTTGGGAACTATACTGATGAGTCATCTTAATCTGCCCGCAAAACTTGACCCTGTCGTACAAGATTTTTCATCTGGCCCGTTCTATAAATCAATTTGATACATTGTGATTTCTTTTTTTTTTCAACAATATTTTGAATCTGACTTTAATAACGTATTATTATTATTATAAATGATTTTCTTAATATAGAATAAGTTAATTATGTGAAAGCAATAAAGTGGAGGTTGGAAATAAAATGTAGTCCAGCTTTCAAAGTTGTAGTAAAAGTTAGAAGATCAAAGTCATACTGTTATGTTATGAGTGAGATACCATTGAAGTGCTGTCAGCTTTATTCACATTTCTTGCGATAGAATCCTGGTAAAAATGTAATGCACGTAAAAAAGAGCATGTCCAAAGTGAAATGATTACATCATGAACCCCAAAATCAAACGGCTCACATTACATCCAAAGTCAATCAACTTCAAAAATGTCTCGTAAAAACCCCTTCACAGTGGGACCGACCCTCTGGTTAACCTAAATCTTTCCTCCCTCCGTAAGCGTAACCTTCACATATTTTTCCCGACAGTGACGAGTGGAGGTTTTCGGGGACGACCTTTTAAGTCTAACCTTTCACAAAAGAAAACAAATATCTCTTTCGAGTCTTAAAAATGATTAAAACTTGGTTGACCCGCAACTTGCCACAGGTGTTATTCGCATTTTTTTTCTGATTTTTTTTAATTTTTTCACGAAGTATTTTAAGAAAATCCCAGTTATGAAAAAAGTATCTTTAAATCATCCACGTTTAGACTAATCTTTGTTTGAGCCAAATAAGTTTCTTGCTTGAGGTAAAGCTCTGCCTAAATTTTTTTCTGATTTATTAGTTGATTGTGACATGTCACATATCAACCAGTCCCTAATCTTTATGACAACCGATTCTTTGACAGCCCCTATTTGTATCCCTAATGTGGTAGCGCCCAGGCGGCAGCAGCGGTCATCCTACGGTTGCATAGCTTCTTTTGACTCCAAACTCAACACTTAGTTCTTTGGTATAAGTGAAACATGCACCTTTCCTTCTTGAATTTTGTAATAAAAAAAGTAAACTTTGATGTGAGCTTCTAACTCATCACTAATAGTGTTAACCAATGAAAATATAGGTCAACGACTCTAATCACTAACTGTGTACCAAAAGATAATGAATAAAAACAAAATGGAGTACAGTGCGTTTAATGTAAAGTTTACTGAAACTTTCTACGTAAGATTTTGTTAAAATATAAACACAATTACTAACATTATGGTTTCTGTATGTGAATACATTAAGTTAAGGTGAACTTTCTAATTGACTTCATCAATCCAGATATTTGTTTTCAGTTCACACTCGTACAAGGCAACGTATTCCGTAGTCGTATTTGCTTAAGTAGAAAGGACTACAAGCACCAGAGACAAAGGAATCTATCCGCAAATATGTGAAGCTTGTTTTTGCCTCCTCTTGCCAGGGCAAAGCTTTTTGGACTTGAGGTCATCGGTTGAGTTACTCTCAAGTTTCACAATGCCCCTACTATACTATAGGGTGGGGACTTTCGTGGTTGTGTGATTTGGAGCTGACGAGACGACTTGAATGTCTTGCATCGAATAGTGGTTAGAAGATATATTACCATCCCTTTCCCACATCAGATTCAGAAGTAAGTCCACATCATCTTTTCTTTTTTCACAAATCACAACTTCTACTGTATTTTCTGCCTGCATTGGAATTGGTGTAAAAATATTTACCTAGTTATAGAAAACCAAAGAAAACATAAAGCTAAGAATGATGTTAAGAAAGGAAACTATCCAGAATACATTTCTGTAAAAAAAAATTTATGACTACTGGCTAGAACTTAGAAGTAAAAATGTATGTTTTGTTAATACTTTTGTAAAGAAAAGAAGTGCTTTCTCGTCTTTTGCCTTTTCCTTTCTGTGGTGGGCGTGGGTTTTCCTTCCATGATTCTCTTGCTCAATCGTAATAAAAAAAGGAGATGATTGCCCAACTGGCTATCTACTCTTTTGTTTCTTGCGATGGTAATAAAAAGGTGATTTTTTTTTTTGGTCTTAGATAAAGATATTTACCGACGGATTCAGTGACTAATTCTCTCGCTGGTTTGTAGGCACCTAACAGGGTGGGACAGCTGGCCCAAGGATTTAAGGCTGCTCTATACCTAAAGTCAAAGATCGAACCCCTGACCTTTGGTTAAGAATAAATGAGTCATTGCCACTTAACCACACCCTTTTGAAAAAAAGGTGTTTAGTTTTTAATAACCCATTAAACATTCCAATTTGAGCTGATGAGATCTTTGATGTTGCTGCCAATAGAATAATGAGATCAGGAAGAAAAGAAAATCCAATCTCGTCAATCTAACCCACCTAGAAGGGGCATTTTATAATTTAACCCAAAAACCTCATCCTCCCAACAGTTTCTGGGACCCACCAATTGTTTGCTGCTTTACCCAACTCAAATGGAAATAGAAATACATTAACACAACTGACTAGAACTATATTATCATTCAGTTGCATTATTCCGGGAAGTTTATACTAGATTAACTCTCGCGTAAAATTTACGATATTATCGGATCGAGCTTGAAGTGGACTTCACAGCAGTGATCGACATCCTTTCCTCCTCAGAGCACCGAGCTAGCTCTTACAACTCTATAATCCTGGACATTCATGAACTGTTTACTAGTAACTGAACTGTTGTTCATCGTTACATATATCGAAAGAGCAACAAATGCATCGACTGACTTGTTAAGTATGCGGGTCATTTTGATGTTGGCATCGCTTACTTTGACACTACACCTATCGAGTGTCACATGATCCTATTAGAGGATTCTTCGGAAATCTGTTTCCCTCATCTAGTTGTGTAATTTTGATTTAACTTTCCTTTATAAAAAAATAATAAATACCAGGTAATAACACTGATTCGTACATGTATGAGTCTGTAGCACTACATCACTTTGAAAAGATTCTAACCTACTTATGGATAACTGAGATTTAATAGGACAGGATAAGGGACAAAATAAGAAACAGAGGATCTGATAGCATTGTTTTGACATAAGATTGGAAAAATGCTGTTTATCTAATTATAAATTTATAATGTATTACTAAGCATTTTTTCTCATACTAAGTTACTAACTAATCAACTGCCTCTTAAGAATTATAGTAATAATATAAATATAATTTTCTTAAAAGATTAGAGTAAATTAGATACTGATGTGCATAATTGGTTCATTAATTTCTTTGAAAACGAAGAAAAAAGCAAGGAAGGTTGGGAGAATATAGAAAATGCGCACTTCTAATCAAATCCTCAAAAACCACACCCAGAAACGAAATACGAACCAAATGAGTAGTAGTACTATATATGTATGGCAACAAAAAGATAAAAGAGAAAAGTCTGAGAATAAAAACAGACCGGATGTTGACGAATTTCATGTCACTCACTGTTCATAGAAGGTCGTTTGTTTGTGTAAAGATTTCTTATCTGGGATCTCTCTCACTCTTTCTCTCTCTAACATAACATTAATAAAATTACAATCTTTCTCTCTCTATTATAAACCTCCATTCTCTCCTTATTTTACCCTTTTCGTTGCTGGTGTGAGGGGTAGAGACGTAGAGTGGCCCCGACAGATCAAAATCCCTTCTTGTTCAATTAGGAGACGATCTGAGCGCTTTTAATAGAGTTGGAATAACACCCACCTTGTTGTTTAATGTGGTGCCGGTGTTTTTTTTAGCTTATTTTGTCTGTGTTTTCTGTGTACTGGCAATCCTCCCAAACTTTTTGAATTTTGTCCTTGGATCTGAAAGTAGCTGTTAAATGATTGAATCCCTGGGCGCTTCTTGAGGAAACGGAGATAAGAGAATGTGGGTCTGAGGTAATATTTATTTTTTACTTCGTGGTTAATCTTACTTTTTAGTTTTTCATTTTTGGCGATTTTTTATTGGGTCTTATGTTCTTTGTAATCTTTTTAATTCTCTGCTTGTTCACTGAGTTCCAAACTTTTTTTAAAATTAATTTGTCGCTTTTTGCGATCAAGTTCAAGTTACAGTTCCATTTTGCCTTGCTTTCTGGTTAGTAATTGCACATATTTGCTTCACCGCATTTTTCATTTCCATTGAGCACAATTAGATTAACTTTTATTTTTGTAATGGTTCTTATGATATTACGAATTGTGTATGGTAAGTTCTGCTGATTTCTGATAATGTTTAGATGGTAGGCCTATGAGATCTATTCTATTCATTTTTAAGACTCGTACAGCCTTAATTTTTCATTAGGATGATTGGGGAAGAGTATGCGATGAATTTTCCTGGCTGTTCAGTGGGTTCCATTACGTTTCCTTTGTCTTTCAATCATCCATACCATAACACTCCATCTGGCGTTTCTTGGAAGTACAGTATCAATCTATCGCTTATTGGAGCTTTTAAGAGATTGTGGTGATAATTGATGTTGTCTTGCTTCTATAACTTGGTAACATGCCTCTTATCTTACATTTACTTTTAACTATGTTAGCTGAGATTATAGCTACAGGACAATGGCAGGAAGATGTTATACTTCTGCCTAAATGTTGCATTCATTTTAGCTTAGATTGAAGGGACTTACTACTGAATACAATCCTATATTTCTACCTAAATGTTGCATACATTTTAGCTTAGATTGAAGAGACTTACTATTGAATACAATCCTATAAAGATTCATCCTTGAAGATTGATGATACTTCTGATTCTCCACCAGTAAAGGCTTTAGAATATGGTGAATTGTTTCCTTAAAAAATGCTTTGTGGTGAATTCTTTTTTATTTCAAAAGTTATAAATGCCATCAAGTGAAGAAGATAACATTATGTCTATTTCAGTAGGAGACTAAGAGCATTAGATTTGCCACTCTCACAATTTCAATACTTAATTGGGAAAAAAGGGTTGGGCATCTAGTTTTCAAGAACTCTGGAAAACTAAGGCTGATCTTGAGATGGCTGAATATTTTTCATGCTTAACTGAGTCTTCATTGAGTATTGGTTTAACTTCTCTAATTGATCTATCCCTCATTCAGATGCATTAGACTTCGTTTCACTATGAAAAATGTACTTGGGCAAAAGTAAGCTGGAAGAGGGATGACTGTGCTTGATGTGAATCAACCTTCAAATGCCCTGCAGTGTTATTTTCATTTAGGGTTGTGGTTGCTTCTTTGTTGTTTAGAGCGTAGATACTAGATATGAATGATTGAGAGTTGATTCAAACAGTTCTTTGTTCTTTATTTGTAGTGAGAAACCCGTATATAAAACTTCAGCTAGGATTAAAATTTAAATGCTTGAAATGAATTGGTTGATTTAGCTTGGTTTGCAGTTAAGTTTCATGTAAATTCTTTGATTGATTGCAGGAATGGGAACAAAAGTGCATTGTGATAGTTACTTTCAACGACATTTCTCTATGAAGGATCTAACTGAGGATTCTAACAGTTGTAACTGGCCCCTCTACTATGGAGGTAAAAGCTTTGTAAATGGGCACTGTTTCAATGGTTTCTTGCCAAGGGCTGTTACAGACACATATCGGGGGTATGACAAGGATGTGCTGAAACAAACAATGCTTGAGCATGAGGCAACATTCAAGAACCAGGTATTAAGGGCTTTCAGTTTCCTTTTTGATCTGTTAATCTGATGTGCTTTCATATTTATAACCCTAGTCATTTTATTTTTGGAAATAAGACATTCAATTTTTGCTAGGCCCCTAAACAAAATTTTGTGTTTTGCCACATTGTATTTAATATAGCTGTGTGAACTACACCGCCTATACAACATACAGAGGGACTTGATGGCTGAAGCTAAAAGGAAAGAACTACATAGGAACTGTATTCATTTCGAAGGACCATTATCAAGCCCCTTGGTTTCTCAAATTACATGTGAAGATGGTAGGAAATGGCATATACCTAGCTTTCCTTTGGGAAATTCTGTGGGTGCTAGAACATCTACTTCAGGCATTGATGACATTCATTCTCCATTGAGTTCTATGAAAGGTAGCAGTATACAAATTAGTCCCTGGCCATCACAAAATGGAGGTTCTTCAAAGGATGTGGAGATCTTGGAGATCAGACCGACGAAGGCGAGGAAAAAGATGTTTGACCTTCAACTTCCAGCTGATGAGTACATTGACAAAGACGAAAGAGAACAGTTGAGGGATGATAATTTATCTGGCATTCCAAGTTATCTGTCCAGTAAGTATCATAAAATAGCATCTGAGAGTGGAAAAGATTTGTTTCCTGTTGATGGTGTGAAGAATGGCTTCCAAGGGGATACCTTTCAATCAAAATCATTTTTAAGGAATAAAAGTAATGTGGCTGACTTAAATGAACCTGTTGAGGTTGAGGAGACTCATGCTTCTCCATATGTTAATCTTCTAGTTTCTACCACTTCTCGTGGGGAGCTTCAAAGGCATGAGGAGGCTGCTAAGCTAGAGTCACAACCTGTTGGTATTTCCAAGGATATGCCGCTCGATGCACGCCATGGTTGTGAGAATGAAACTTTCAACAGTTCAATTTCGCAAAATGACCCAAATGAAAAATGCTGGTTTACACACATGTTTGGTGCAGGTGAGGCCTTGTCTTGAAGTTATCATTTCCATCTTTTTGGTTGTTGCATAAGGCCTTGGAACTTGCAAACTTTTAATCTGTAGTGTATGTAATTTGTAACAACAGGATAGAGGATGAAGTGAATAACTTTCAAGTTATGAAGTTGAAGGAAATTTATGCTAGTGTTGAAATTAAAGATGCCTTAGTTGACAAGCAAAGCAATCTGTGACTATTTACACTTTCAGATTGGCAATTATGCTCTTTTTTTATATTAGCTTATGATTATTGATACTCCAAATACAGTTCAACAATTTGACATAGCCTGTTACAATTGTTCCATCTGTTCTAATGGCCACTTGTTTCTATCTTTTTTATTTTCTCTCTTTTGTAGACAATGGCAAAAGCAGCCTGAAGTCTGTTTCTCAAAGTCTTGAACATGAAAAATTGGGTGCGTCTTCCCACCCAGGGCAAATTCTGTTCAATAAAACTCAGGAGCAGTCAAAGTTCTTTCAAGCTGATGATAGCAAGGTAGATAAGTGGAGACAAAGACTAGTTAATGGTTCAGAACTCTCTGAAAGAAATCATGAGAAGTCAAATACTAACCTCCCAGAATCATTAATTACTTCCCATTTACACAGTTCATGCCGTACTGCCTCACTCAATTTGGGAAAGTCCTGGTCTCACTCTGTTTCTCCTTGGGATAGGCCTAGTGAGAGTATAAACCAGGTTCAGACACACAGACATTTGAACACTTCTGCAACCTTGAGTGGTTCTCCATCATCGTCTCATGCTCAAGGGATTTTTGCAGAGCGTTGGAATCATAGCAGCAATGCTGCATGCATCCCAAGATTCCAAAATGAAATGCCTAAGCAAAATGTATTGTACCATGGGTCTTCATCATGGTCCAAAGAACTACCTAGTTTCCCTCCTTGCAACTATGACTATTTGCACTGCCGTGCTGCAAACAACTTAGCCTCTGAACAGTTCATCAACCATAGCTCAGCGAAGTTTTATAGCAGTTCAAATTGCAAAAACTTGAAGTCTGTAAAAGATGTGAACTTGAATGTGATTCCTTCAAATAGTTCTTCCAACAGACCTAATCTCCAGTATAATCATGAGCTCATAGACATAGAAAGAATTCCTGATGACAATCCTGAGACTTTTCCTTGGTTAAGAGCTAAGTCTGCTTGTCGGAATGAGGTTACTGATGCAAGGCTGGATGTAGAGACAAGACGAACCAGTTCCTTGCAATCTGCTGTTGATCAGTTGTTAGCTGCAAATGAAACTAGCAAGGGTCCCAATCAAATTATTCTGCAGAACTTGAAATCAACGTCATGCTCAAATGTTGCTAAAATGAGCAACTCCCCAGGTTGCAATAAACTTCTTGGATTTCCAATTTTTGAGAAGTCTACCGCTTCCAAGAATGAGTCGTTTTCTTTGACCTCTTCTTCTGTGTCTCATCCCCAGCCATTAGAGGGAGAAATAGAAAATAAGAGGAAACTCACAGTTCTTGATATTAACTTGCCTTGTGATCCAGCTGTTCCTCAACTAGGTCAACAAACTGCAGCAGAAGGCTTGCTTCCTGAAAGGGAATCTGATGCTAAACTTGGCAATTTGAGACATGAGATTGATCTGAATTCGTGTATGAGTGAGGAGGAAGCTTCTTTGATACCTTCTGTTCCAGGGTCTAATGAAAAGATTGTTTCAGGCATAGACCTAGAGGCTCCTGCAGTTCTTGATACTGAAGAAGATGTCAATTTTGGAGAAGAATGTCTAGAAAATGTGCAGGGAACATCATCACAGTTAAATCAGTACAAAGCTGCAAGCCCATTGGATGAACTTGTAAGAGTGGCTGTTGAGGCAATAGTTGCCATCTCTTTGTCTAGTTACTGCAATGGTTTCAATGACACAACTGTTACTCCATCAGAAGCTTCTATGACAGATCCAGACACTCTTGAATGGTTTGCGGAGATTGCACTCTCTTGTGGAGATGATCGAAAGAGCAAGATTCAAGCCACCTTGAGGGCCAAAGATGGTGGAGACAATGAGAGATCATCTCCAGAGGCTATTGACTATTTTGAGTCCATGACCTTGAATCTTATAGAAACTACGGAAGAAGACTATACGCCCAAACCTCTGGTTCCAGAAAACCTGAATTTCAAAGAAACAGGTACAACCACACCACCAACTCGAACTCGAAAGGGCCAGGCAAGAAGAGGAAGGCAGCGAAGAGACTTCCAAAGAGACATTCTTCCGAGCCTTGCTTCTCTGTCAAGGCACGAGGTAACAGAAGATATTCAGATATTTGGATGGTTGATGAAAGCAACAGGCCATCAATGGCACTCAGGTTTAATGAGAAGGAATTCTACTAGAAGTGGAGGTGCAAGGGGGAGGAGGCGCTTAATCACTTGCCCCACTCCTGATGTTACTGCAATCCAGCCTTGCACTCCTCTTATACAGCAACTTAATAACATTGAAGTGGGACTGGAGGATAGACGCCTAACAGGGTGGGGGAAGACAACCAGACGCCCCCGTCGACAAAGATGCCCTGCAGGTAATCCCCCTGTGGTCACTTTAACTTAATAACGAGGAGAGGCTTTGACTGATCAATCATTCAACTGAGATTTCTATAGATGGAAGCAGACGTTTGTTTCCATGGCTTTAGGCATTGAGGTGGTCGTGAGCTGTCGGGAACACCCTGGATGTTTCTTGGCCCACAATCCGGGTCCCTGTTATTATTAGTCTTTGGATCATTACAAACTTCGTATTGTCGCTATATAATGCTGGCTTGATTTCTTCTGGGATATATTCTAAACAAAATTCCTTGAGCCATGTATGCAATGTCCAACTTCTACCATAGGAGTGAATTGTTGTGATCCAGGATACCTTTTTTTTTTTTGGGTGTAAGTTGCTTGAGTTGACTCGAAGAGACAGGTCACCAAAAACATGAGAAGCTTTTGCATCTCATAATGAATGTAGTTGCTAAGAATGCACGATTTGGTCCGGTCATTCTTATTGATGGCAAAAGATGCACTCATGTCCTCAGCAATAGAAATTTTTGATGCCACTGGCCATGTCCATTATCGGAGTTGTACATTGTGTATCATGTGCCTGGTTAGCTTAGGAATTATGAAGAGTTAACGACATGAGCAATGCTTCTTTGTGTAGAAAGACTGATGAGCAATGCTTCTTTGTTTGCTTGTCCCATTTAGTTCTGCAGCAATGTTATTCTACGTCCTCCACTCTGCCCAAATGTGTCGTTTTTGACTGTTGTCATATTCCATCTTAAACCCTAAAACTCCATAACAAGCAAGCAAACAACACATGTTTCTTAATTCATATTCATGGGAAGAAAAAGGGATACACGCGCAGTACAGAGAGCGTGAGAGAGGCAGAAGAGAAGATGGATCCTTTGTACGGCAGGTGTCGGTGTCAGGGATTGAGAAACAGAGTGGGGTCCACAAACCAGTCCAATTCTCTTTTGCTTCCATTCCAGTTCCAATCAGTTGTACTCTTTCCTCCAATCAGCAACTTGACTTGGACTAGGTCCTTTTCCTTCACCTCCCTCTTCGCCATTGGGCTACCCTCTTTTTGTGGTGAGCGTCAGGTTCTGGATTTCTCCTATTACTATTCTTCTAAAGGTGGGTGTGTGTGTTTATGCTCACGGACCATACATTTGTCATGTTGTGTCAAATTCGCATTGAGAAAAAAAATATTTATTTTTTTTTAGGAATATGAAGAAGAACATTTTTCGTAAGATTTAGTCTATTAATAAGTTTCTATTCCAACACGGAAGGAAAGAAAAGGACAGTATCCAAG
>JANIPN010000003.1:28378039-28391006 GCA_027478595.1 Erythroxylum anguifugum
ATTGCATTAAAACTTATGGGTATAAGTTTTAATAAGTTGACTAAGTTCTTATTAGCAGAAAAGAATAACAAATTGAATGTGTATTTAAATATGTTGATAAAACTTCCAACAAGTTGTTAGTACTCTGCACAAGAGCTAATGAGTATTTATCATTTATTTTTAAAAAAATACGAGAAAAAAGGAACAGAATTAATGTCTTCAACTTTGGCCAACATATACTAAACATGGAAAAGTGGTGATTAAAATTTTCAAGTGCATTATAAAAAAAGGTTTTTTTTTTAATTTCAAATACTTTTAGTGTTATAAATTGTCCAAGGATGGGCTTTGAATATATGAAACTATTAGTCAAAACTATTAGTTAATAACTTTATAAACATCTCTGGCAAAGCATGAACACTTTTTATATCTTAATTGATCAATATGGTCTTTATAAGAGACTACAATAGACATGTATACGACAATGACAAAAATTAAAATAGACAATCAACAACATATATTAAAAAACAACACCACTTTTGTAAAAATGAATTGATATGTAAAAAAGAACCAAAATTAAAGTATATGCATGAAAAAAAAGTTATTAGAAAAATATAAAATTAATTAATTATGAAGTAAGTTAATTGATTATTGATCCATGTAAAGTATGTATTTTAAGAATTGGTAATAAAACGCATGTGACAATTTAAGGATAAAAATTAGTCCTAGGGTAGGTAACTCTCTATTCCATAACCTAATAAAATTCTTTCAATAACATGACAAATAGATTTTCTTACCTTCAAAAGCTGAGAATTTATTTTATTTAAGCCTCTTTTCCTTTCACTCTCTATTTTTTCAATCTCAATTACTAGTAATAATGGAGAAACACTTAGTGTTCTTTGTTTTTAGGTTGAGAGAGTTGTTTCTCTCAATAATTTGAATTTTAAAGAGTAATAGGACCAAATTTAGTTAGTGAGTGAAATCTAATGTGTTCATATGGGCCTTATTTTAAGCATGTCAGCTTTTAATAAAGGAAGAGACTTACTAAATATGGCTTTCAGGTGCTACCAAGTTATCTTCAAGCTAATTAGCTTACTACATAAGCCCTTCCATTAAAGGAGTTAATGGAAGAAACTTGATTATGAAGATTAAAAATGTAGTGGATGCAATTAAAAATATTTTAATATAGGGACCTGATTAGTGAAATGAATATAATAAAAGGACCAAAAATATCATAATCTCATATTTTAACATGTATTAAAAAATGATGCCTTTAATATCATTATAGAGTTATACTTAACTTTACTATACGTAACTTTTTTTAGGAGGATTCTCCAAACCATATAAAATTTATAGTTTTGTGATTCTTAAGTAATGTAGGAAGTTTTTAACATAATTAATGCCAAACTTATTTAAGATTTCATTTTTATCTGACTATTTTTGATTGCTCGAGGATTTCTCTCATTGTGTTTGACTTGGAGAAAGAAAGGGAAATAGCAAATAATTGCTAAAAAATGTCATGCCAACTTATGTGCAATTAAACTTAATGAAGTATAAACAGTATTATCATTTTAGTCTGCATTTGATCTATAATCGTTTTATAGTAATGAAATCCTCCTTTCCAATCTCAGTATAGTATGATAATCTTATTAATAACGCTCAAAATTCCAATAATTGCATTCTTAGATAACAATCATTATGGGGAAATTTTTTCATAAATGATTATTTGTGTTTTCAAAAGTATCCTAGTTCTAGCATTCTAGGCTTCTGTCTTTATTCTCTACTTAATTTCTCTTACAAAATAAAAATACATTAGTATAATTTTATTTTTAAATATCCCTACTTAATGGAAATATTTTAAATATTTTCTATAAAAAAATCATATTTTCCTTCATATGCTAATGAAATATGACACCAGCAAATTTTAAATATATTCCCAAAATGTCACATTTTCCTTCATAAACTTTAATTGTATTATCCTAGTAGACGCTTTTAAGAGAGGTACTTTTCATAACTAATACGACCTCAATGGATGCACTCTAATTCTCTTATTATGCATAGATGTTAAACAACATAGTCTAAGGCTATTTTCAACTCTTTTGATCAATTACATCCTCCAATGAATTTTGCAATAATTGACAAAAGCACCGCAAATAGTAGGATTTGTGTGGAATGGCATGGTACTAATTCTATAGTGTTCCATAATATTTGATTCAAAATGTCTACTATAAAAGTTGAATGTTCTATTCTAGTTGGGTTCAACACCAAATTTTCTCATTGTGAAGGAGTGTTCATAATGTATGCATGTAATTTTAGATGAGAGTTATTAAATTTTTTATAATAGCTAATCAAGGGCATCATATTTGGAGTATTATTGAACTTCAAATAGATTGTATTGTCTAATTCAATTCACCAATTTTTAATTCAGTGATAATTTGATTTCTTGTTTTCATTCCATAAAATATTTGTCGCCAAGAATCTAACAATATTGTTAGTAGGCCTCTTTATAAAACTATAGTAGGGATCATACTAGTGACTATTAGAACTAAAATATGAATAAAAATAAAAATTTTAGATATATTTGTATTATAATCATAATTAATGTGAATTTTAAATTTACTTTGCAATTTAAGACTACTTAGTTGATTGATTATATCCTTCATTTTTATTATACCAAAACTAACCTAAGTAGCTCCATCATAGCTTATAATAGATTTAGCATCAATGAAACATCTTACTTTTTAGACTTATTTGTGATCATTATAGTGGCTAATATTGTTTCTCTCTCATTTGTAATAATAAGTCCTGTCTTTTCAAAAGCACTTTCAAAGTAGTAACCACATCTTATAACTTGTTGTCTAAATCAATTACCCTAAAGCTAGTTTAATTATTTCTAGTCAAAATTTCAAGAAAGTAATTTTGATTATTAAACATTTTTGAAATTTAATTTCATTACTAAACTTTGTTAACTATAAATGATGCAATAAATATGCTTTGATTAAAGATAAATATGAATTAAATTGACATGAACTAGACTTCATTAAAACCTAGAAGTCACACTCTACATTCTCCTTTACACAAAATAAATAATATAAAATATTTTTTAATGTTAATTAGGAAAAATGAATTTACAAATTATTACTCTTTTGTAGATATTATTTTATAAAATCAATTTATTGTCCTTATTATTTACTTAATATATCTTTTATGAATAAAAATAGTATATAAAATCACTCCATATAAGTAAGTAATTTTATTAATAAAGAGAATCCTTTTTAAATAACTTACATGTCTAATTAGTAACTCATTTTGACAAAACAATTAATTTATTTTATAAAATATTCCACTACACCTATTCAATAATTTCTGTTTATATTTAAAGTGATTTACATATAAATACTTAAAAAAGGTCTTATAGGACATATATACTCATATTCATATAAAAAGGATATTCATATAAAAAGAAAATATGAGATGCATAAATAACAAAACGTGTATAAAGCAACCAATCACTCTTTCTTTCTTACAATTGATATATATGCCTTGGATCTATTTAAAAAATCCTAACTTAGATAATAAAAACTATCTTAAAGATTATTTATGATAATAACTTATGAGGTAAAGACCTCTCCAGTTATCAAGATATAAATTTATTTTCATTTATTTTCTGTCCACATTATCTTTAAAAATATCACCCATGTATATAAAAGATGTGAGAGGGAGAGCCTTGTAGCAACTGGTAAGGTTACTCCTTTCTAATTGGAAGGTCATGAGTTCTAGTGGAAACAACCTCTTTGTAAAATAAAAAAGAAAGTTGCGAACAATTGATCACTCTCCCTCAACCCTTGCAAAGCGAGGAGCCTTGAGTACTAAGGCTTTTTATATAAAAGATGTGAGACTCTCTTTTTTGCAAGTTGAACAACTCCATAATTGTACAAACTTATTAGGATGATGACATGCTTTAGAAAGAAATGGTATAAATAAGGTTGTTTAGAAAATTGTACCAAAAGTTTTAAAGATGCATAAGTCATCTATTTCGATGGAAATACAACATTTAGACTATTTAGTAACGTTCCAACATCCTAATACAATATTGGCACAATTCATTGAATGAAAAATTGTTATTGGAAATTGGCAAAACGTGGACAAAAAGTTAGAAGCACAAATTAGGCATTTAATGCTTTGGTGGATTAAGCATAATAGGAGTTTATGTAGTTAATAAACTATCCATGTTTGAATGTTCCATTTGTCTAGCATATTTGGACAACCTATTGACTTATCAATGATGGAAGTTATAAATAAATGTTGTTCAAATTTATTGTCACTGCTTAATAACCAATTCCAAATACATTTTTCTATAAACATGATTCTTGTTGTTGGACTTAAGGTGCCCTATTATGACCCTCATCATATTTATTAACTTTTTTATATATCAAGAAAGTTCCTTATTATATTATACTTCATGGTGGACTTTAGTTCTATCTCAAAATGTGCCTAACACTTATGTCTATAAGGTGTTTGATAAAAGATTGATAAGTCTATTATGAGACAACTTGGTTGTTAATTGTACACTTATTACTTAAGAAAAACTTACAATTTCTTTTTATGTGTGAAGAAACATGTCTCTTCATATATATTATGTTGATTTTTCATTTTCTAAGTCCTAAAATGTCTAAATCATAATGCACACCAAATGTTTGATAAAAAAATCACTAAATTAAGTTAGTGCAACTTACTATAATATAGGGCTATTTGTGAGAATTTTCCCAACCTTATCTAAACCTTATAATAAGTGGTATCATAACATAATTTCAAGTTAATTTCAATGGAAATAATGGGTGAATACTATGCGGAACAAATGAGAGAAAGGATTATTTGGTTAAAGCAATTACTTGAGCCAACTTCGAAAAAGAAGGGACTTTTAATGATTGCCCAGTTGGATGAATTTAATAAGGCATTTTAAAATATTACATAAAAAGCTAGATAACTTTACAAGCATAATTATATGAAACAATTTGGCAACTATCAATACGCCAGTTATGGAAAAAATCCAAATGTAGAACTTTTGGACCATTTAATAAATAATCATATGTGCTAAATATAAAGGAAATTCAAGATGTTATATATGGTAAGGTTGTAAGGGTGCTATTTAGGGTTATATCAAATTTCTCTCGATAAACAAAAAAGGGTTACAAACTGATGAGTAGTCTTAGTGATTGCTTGGTAAGGATGTGTGATTTGATTATTGCATAAATGTATTTGATGACTTAGAAGCAACTGGATTGTTTTAAATTGATTTTTGAATCATTAGTAAGGAACAATGATGTTGGCTTATCAATAATTGCCTCTACATATTTATTTTGGACTAATGGCATAGATGAGAGTGCTTATATATTGCTTATTAATATAACATTTGTTATGATTCTTTTACAGGGAAAAGAAGGTTTTGTATATAACATTGGAGTAAGTTAATAATTTTATAATGAAAAGGTTCAAAAAAATTCTTGTCGATAAAGATGTCGAATTTCTTTTAGTAAGGAGATTTGTAAGACCCTTTTAATTTTCAGTAAGTCAAACAATTTCATTATTGCGCGAACCATTAGAATGATGACGACATGCTTTGTTATGGAAATAGTACAAATAAGTTTGTCTAGAAAATTGGCTAAATTATTAGAAATTAGCAAGATGCACAAAATTTTCATTTTAGTGGAAATACAAAACTTGGGCTATTAGGTGGAGATGCACAAAGCATTATTTTTATGAAAATTTTGATGCCAGATATTGATAAAACTTAGACTAAAAGCTATAACACAAGTTAAACACTTAGAACCTTGGTATATTGCAAGGGAACTTAGCTGTTAGTTATTTTTAAGGGAATTTAGTTGTTAGTTATTTACTTATTAAAAAACTCTTACAATCTATTCATATATTATATATATGAAGAAATATGCATTTTCATATATAGTTTATTAAAATTTTGTTTTCTAGGTTCCAAAAGTTTCTAAATCATAACACACACCAAAATTTTAAAGCTTGTTGAACTAAATTGGTGTAACTAAGTGTAACAGCTAACTTTTTATGTGTGTTTCTCTTAGCCTCAATTAAACATTGTGCAAAAGATACAAAGATAAGTAGGAAGCAAGAAACATGCAATTATATCATGATTTTCATTTTATCCATAAACCATATAAACAAGTATAATAATTGATTAATATTTTTTAATATTTTTAAGGCATGAATAATTGTAAAATGATTTTAATTGATTTTATCACGTATGATCAAACTGAAATCTAGGTTGAATTAATATAAATGATATAAACCTCTACAAGATTTTTTTCTTAAATTGAAACTCATCCACCAACTATTCTTTTGTTATTGTACTTTAGTTCCTAACTGTTTGGCTTTATGCCAATTATTCAATTTAAGGATTGAGAATAGAAACTAAAATACTAATAAAAGTTTAAAAAGCTCTTGATACATAACAAAGTCATAATTAGTGCAAATCCTAAATACATTGTCATAAAAATAATTGTCTTTAAATTTTAATATGTAGAAAAAAAGATTAGGATTGTATATTTATATTCTCCTTTGAACATACATTTATGATTAAAGTTGTTGCTAGGATTGTGTGAGAGATTTATACTAAATTTAAGACATATTGTTAATTAACTACAAATACACTTCATTTATTAATAAGTTGAGACAATTATAGTCAAAGGTTGATTGATTAAGAAAAGTATTTATAGGCAAGCACTAAATAAATACATTTCTCCCAAGTGAATTTGCACTTCACTTCAAACTAAAAAAGTTCAAAGTGAAATGGAATAATTGGATCAAGTGAGGTTTTAACAATGATTTTAATGATAAGAAAATATGTTACTACTAATATTTTTATATTTGGTGATATTAACAAGTTAATTTGTGAAAATTCAAATAAAAGGTCAAAGATCAAGTTAATAGAAGGGAAAAGTAATCAAAGGATCAAAATATGCAAAGCGGAGTAACAAATACAATTTAAAAGAGTTTCAAGATAATTCAAGTAGACCAAGAGTAGGAATAAATAAAATAATTCCATATGTAACAATCATTATAATTTTACTTGTAATATTATCTTGGTAATTTAAATGCATTAAAGGTTTGATCATTACATGATCATTTATATATAGGGCATAATGATTAATTCCTTTCATAATCAAGAGAATTTTTTTTAACTTTAATAAAAAGAACATCTTGATCTGTAGATGTTGAGTGAAAAGGTATGCGTAATTTTTGAAAAGAGTTGAATGTTGAAGTTTTTAAATTATTTTATGTATAGGTGCAATTAGCTTAAAGGTTTTCTTTGATAACCCCTATATAGGAATAAAAAGTTACGTATCGAGTTATTTGTCATCAACTAGCCTATCAACTACTCAAAGGACCAACAGGTGGATAATCAACTAACTAGAGGGTTATGATCGACTAGTTAATTATACTTACTGAGGGTATTGACTAGCTAAAGGATATCTAACTAGTCAAAAGTAAGTGATCGATTAACTAATCTTACTAATAAACTAATCGTTGTAACAACTAATTTGTATATAATGAACATTTGAGTTGGTTTTGGGTATCTAAACACATTTGAGTTGTGAAAAGAACATTTGACATACTAAAATAGTTATTAAGAGTAGGATGACAACTGAAACCTAGCCTGGTCTAACTTGAAGTTAATGAGTCAAGCTAGGATTTTTTTTTTTAGTAAACCCCCGGTATACGAACCCATTGGGCCGACTAATCCGATTCGGGGATCGGTCACAGTTAAGACTATGCCCCTCCCTGCGGGTGTGTTTAGTGGGGATCGAATCCGACAGCTCTTCCCACAAATCCAGTCTGTGTTGCCAACTGAGCCACAACCCGTAGGTTCAAGCTAAGATTAACTAAACGTTAGGTCATACTTAGGCTTAAGGAGCCAGCTCGAAGTTTGACCTAAACTCTTTTATTGAAATGAAATCATTTTGGTATAACTAACTAAAAGATGTCATTTTGATATAAAGATTTAAGAATTTATATACCAAAACAAAATCATATTTAAGTGGGCTCTAATGAGGCCTAGGATGCTTGACTCTTGACTGGACTTTAGATTGAACTAGGATTGGTCTAATCTATTATCATTCCTAATTAAGAGCCTTGAGAGTTTACATGCATTGCATAATATATATTGAGTCTGATTTTGTTAATATGAGCAAGGAATGTAGGTTTTGATTTGTATATAACTATACAATTGTTAAGATATATATTGTAAGAGTTTCTCTTGATCTCGAATGAAATTTTTAAAGGATTTTTCTTCAACCATGGTACAACAAGATAAGTATAAATGTTCCTCTTCACGTATAGTAAAAAATATTGTGTAAATGATTTCTCTTCCCAAGTGGACTTTGAAGAGTGACCATTTGTCTGGAGTTGATTTGTCGAACTACACTTTATCTCTTTTCTTACTCTCTTTTATTATTGTTATGGTTTTTTTATAATTATTATTTATCAAATAGTCAAAATCACCTTAAAGCATAAAATTTCAAATAAACAAAGAAATGGACATACACTATTCATCTTTTTCAAATGTGCCAACTAGTAACCAAGAATAATATTAAGTGAGACTACCAATTCCATGGGTACAGATCTTTTGTTCCCAAATTCCACCCACTTCTAATTTTTTTTATTTACAAAAGACTCTAATCATAGTGCACCTTTTTACCAAACTCATTCATACCATGCCTTGAACTTGTGCAAAAAAGGATAAATTAAAACATGCCCGTAAGGCTCAATAATAGTTGGTTCCTAATCACTTTTGTCAATTATAAGAGCACAAGAGTTTTTTTTTCCTACTGTCAGTAGGAGTTTGACTTATACTAAGCTTGGCTTCACTTAGAATTTTCATGGATATACAAATTTTACAAACTTTTATTTATATTATACAATTATAAGATCTTACGCTTTAGGGCCATAAAAGTTGTTTAGGACCTCTCAACAGCGTGCAAAGATCTGCTCTCTTCGCGTAAGAATTTAGGAATAGACTTCTCTTAGAAACTGGTTCAGATCGGGGGAAAGGTAGACAGGTAGTGTTTATCTACACGAGTCATGTACAAGAGACCGTATCATATGGATTAGCATGATAATCCAAGTTTCGACAAAACAAGGAAATGGAAACAATTCTAGTGAATTGCTTTAACAAGACTAAGATCATTAACTAAATACCATAAAGCTTCACATATTTTAGTGCCCAGATGGCCTGAAGCCAAGAACTTCTTGTTTAAGCATTGGTCCCACCATCCTCGTCTGGTGGATCAATTGGCACCTCATGCCTCGGCCTATTATATTTTTCCCGTAACTGCTTGATTGGGATAAAATCTCCGGCCGTGTCTGCCCCGTAGAATAGAAATGATAGATAGGGATGATCAAACCTGCCCTGCACATGTTTATGCACAGCCTTAGTATCAAGCCAAAGACCAGAAGCCTTTGATACTATTCAGCATTGCAACTCACCCTGTCCAGTTGATCAGGAGGTACTAGATTTTCCTCAGCAACTGCAGCAGTGGCACAATATCAAAAAATGAATCAAGATATTAGAATAGAGCCATCAACGTACAAGAAAATAGTATATATTCCAACTAAGTTATAGTTTACATCCCATTTCCCAAGGGAGAATAAGTACACAGTTCAAAGATGAAAAGCCATAAAATTTGAGGGAGAAAAATGCAGAATTGTCAAGTACCATAAGCCACCAGTAACTCAGGATCAGCATGTACATCAACCAAAACCTGTGAAATAATGCCAAAACAGAATTGTAGATAACTGTATCTTGTAGAAGCCAATGGACAAACATCCTAGATGATACTGTCTTATTTTGTTGCTTAACATACAAATGCCTTACAATTATTTGTATCAAATAGACCAGGGAAAAACTTTAGTTAACTAATTTTACAAAAGTGTTCAAACAAGAAGCAGGTTTCATAGAGAAAGGCAAAGTATGGAGAGAATATGGAACAGGATCCTAAACCTGATAAAATGGCTGATTACAACCTCGAGACAACTTCTCAACCTGTGCAGTCTCCATCCATGAACCTGATTCACAGCAAACTGGATCCATTCCACACACAACAGCTCGATAGCCTGTGATTAGAAAATGGCTTCAATTATCAAAAGTAGCAAATAATACAGGAAATGCAGAAAAATGGCAAGAAAGAGAATAGAGCAGTACAACTCACTTTATTAAAATTTATGTAATCAAGCAAGAATTTGCAAACTAAATCTCGAAGTGAAGAGGCACCAAAGCTTAAAACATCAGTTGAAATCATGCTTATTTACCAAAAACTTTGTGCCTCACTTTCTGTCCTAAACGAAATGCATAATCAACTTTTTCATGAGCCAGAGCTTTAGCTGATGCTGCCAAAGACTCAGCCTCTAGTTTGGAGATCTGGTCTCGTAATTGAGCAGCGATTATATAATTCTCACTCTCTACTGCATTCTGCAAGTCTGCCCTGCAAAGAAAGAATAATAGCCATTTACCTTAATCAAAGCTGAATTAGTATAAACATTTCTACGAGACTAATTAACAAATCCTACAATTGACTGAAGACTAACCGAAGACGTATGATACTTAAAGCCTTATCTTGAGCTTCACTCTTTGAAGATGATCCCCTTTTTGCATCCCGCTGCTTGATGACCTCTGCTTCAACCTTTGAGGAATAATTTTTAGTTAATCATTCAGTATCATTTTTTACAAAACCAGCTTTCTCATATGGGCAATAAATGAGATTGTTTTCAGTACGCACACCTAATCTAAAATTTTCTATATCACAGTTGCAAAATAGTTTAAACCACAAAGATTTTCATCCATGACTCAATAATCACAGAACTATTCCGTATCAGTGAAACCCAAATATATAACCTTTCCGTACATTATGATATGATATCATATGAAATTAACTACCAAAACAACTAAGCAACAAATGATACATGTAAGCAGGATCTGTAACGAGATCTAACCTCAGTGAGCTTGTTTCTCAGCTGCTGAGCAATATCATACTGCTCCAAATTCATAGCATACTGCAATTCCATTACATCCCAACCAGCAAAAGCTTGTCAATAATGACCAGAAACATCCAAAAACAGTCATTAATGTGCAAAAAACAATACCTAAAAGAAACCAGGCCAACCTGAACGCGTGTTGCCAGGTCTAGCTGAAAAAAGAAAATCAATATATCTTCATTTGCACTCTCGCTACGCTCGGAGCTGGCACCCAACTCCTGCTCACCTCTTTTATTGAACAACCATCCTGCATTAACCTTCAAATCTCTTACTCTTAGTTTGTTGGGGTTACAAGCAAAGTATAAACTCTGAAAACATTGTGACCCGAAGGGTGCATAAGGTTTTTTCATTAGCTTGAATTGAGTCCTCCAGGATGTGATTGACCCACAAATCCCACAATTCCCAGATGTTGATAACGTGCTTGACGATAAACCCTGCACCATCTTTCTGCTAGGTAACGACTTCAGACTACAAACTTCACGCCCCTTCTAAAGGAAAGAAAAAACATTTCCTTTTTATAAGCTTTTGAGGAACCTGGAAGCCAAATACAAAGACACGCAAGTTGAGGTTAATTCATGAAGCAACTCACCGGAGGTGGTCACCGGAAACAGGATTAAGAACCGGTAACAAGAGAAGTTTATCTGAGGGTGAAGGAGAAATGTAAGTGGTTGGTTGAAGGGATTGTGTTCTGACTGTTGCAAGAAACAATGACACGTGGGCATGCGAGGAGATTTCAATTTTGGGCGATTATTATTTATTGGGAATGGAAAATTTTCAAATATTTAATTAAACCCTCCGGACGGGAGTCAGTGCTCTGTGTTTGTGTTTCGTGTTCAATTTCTCTAATGTTATGCTTTTTGGACGGACAGTAGGGGGAGCCCGGCCTAGTGATTTCGGTATTTGGGTTTGGGCTGTTTAGTTTAGTTTTTATTCTTTTTTTAATGAAAGGTAAATATATTGAATTAAAAATATGTACATAATTTTTGGGGATATCCCAACCAAAGTTTGTAATCATAACATCAATATCATTTATACATCTAACATATCAAAAGGTAATTAGTTCCGTGAGATACAACCTATACAAGATCTTATACATTACAGTTTTTATCTTATAAACTACATCACAGCTCTTAACAGAAGCAAAGTCTAATTGAATAGCGTTCCTGGTCTTCCATACCGTATACATATGAATTTCAGTCGTGCGGCTTTGCTTCTAAGACGCGCTTCAGTGTAATCATTCCGAATCCACTTGATGACATTAGATAACGTAAACATGGCTCGTGTTAATCCCAGTCATCCCCAGATAGCATTCCAAACTTCACCTGTAAAAGGACACTTAAAGAACAAATGGTCAATATTTTTTTGTTCAACATTACAAAATTTGCAAATTCAGTCTATCTCTAAGAATAGCAAGTTATCCTTTGTTGGCAATCTATTTCGAAGACTAAGCCATGCATTGAAGGAATATTTTGGGAGTATGTATTGTTTCCATATAAATGACATTTATGGTCGTCTAGTGTACTTGACTCGCAGTAGCTCATAGACTTTCTGTGAAGATAGGGTTCCATTGATACATAATTTGGGCATCCCACATACTACCTCCCTACGACCACCCAACTTATCCACCAAAGTATTTCGGATCAGTGCCAATCTCTTTAGTAGGGGTGAGTCTCAGGTGTGAGGTTCCCAATCCCATATTGATAAGCCCTTCAAGTATATTTCACGAATCCATCTCACCCACAAAGAATCAGCTTCAGCATGGATATTCTACAACACTTTAGACAAAAGCGCCGAATTCGATAATTTACAGTTTTTCAATCCCAATCCACTCTCTTCTCTTGGTACATAAATATTGTCCCATGCCACCCTAAAATGTTTACCACCCCATAAAAACAACCTACATATGGAGGTTATCCTCTCAAGGATAGTT
>JANIPN010000003.1:28391106-28402537 GCA_027478595.1 Erythroxylum anguifugum
CCTTTATATGGATTTGCATTCAACAGGATTGTGACCAAATTGTTTGCAATAGCAACAATAGTTAGGAAAAGTTTCATAAATAAATAAATAACCATTTGTGTGTATCGGGCATCCTCAGGCATCTTCACATCAAAACTTGTCACCGGCTTCCTTGATACATCAACTTCTACTAATATTTTGGCATAACCAATACGTGATTTTTTACTAGTGATCTTGTCTGTGCATTGTGGTCTTCCAATTTGAGATCCTAATTTCGACAGCCATCTCTCATTCCACAACTCCAAGGGAACATTAGAGAATTGCAGCCTAATAGAAACTTCCATAAAGTCTTGATAATCAAAGGAAAAGCCTTAGGAGAGTCGTTTAAGTAGCAAAGTCTTCCCATAAAGCACATATGGTCCCTCTGCTAGCACCTTAGTAGGATCTTCTTCTGTATCAAATTGGAAGATTATCCATCCTTAATCATGCGGTAGGATTTTACCTTAAACATCCCATTTAGCAATTAATCCTTCTAGTGCCTTCATTCCTGAAAATCTCCCCATGAAGCATCCGGTAAGACAATAGCCCCATTCTTTTTCAATTTGTATTACATCTTCTTCCTCCATGATGACTTCATCAGCTACCTGCAAATATTCCAATTACATTCCTTACTTCAACTCTCTATTGTTCCTGAATAAACTAACATACAAGGGCTTGGTATTTACTTCATGAGTGCCTAAGCTTATTGGGTCTAACATTTTATCAAACACCTTCGGGGTTGGCTCTTTGTTCTCTGGGCGATCCGAAGCTTCATTGTCAGCACTCTCCACATTTGTATTATCAGTCTCCTCATCAGAAGTGGACGACTCCTCATCCCCTATTTCTTTGTCAGCTCCACTTTTGCTCACTCCACCAGTACCCACATTTGTAGTTTTGCTCCGTAACCCACCATCAATATTATTCTCAGTACCCAAATTTCTATCCTGCATCTTCTCTATGTGTATACTTATCCTATTCTCACCAGTTCCAACATCCTTGTCCTATCTACAAGTCGTAGTATTGTGCACCACCACCATCTTAATCATCGAATGGTTATGTGCCCTAATCCCCTCAACTCCCAGATGCCTACCTTGCAATGTTACTCTTATTACACCCGCTTTACTTGCTCCATAAGCCACATTCATTTCCTGTCTACCTTCCGTAATATTTTGCGCACTAGTCACCTGTATCGTTGAATGACCGTGTGCCCTAATCTCTTATACTTCATTTCTTTGTGGGTCTTGTGTACTCATAGGAAGCTCTTGGGATCCCGCCACCTACAGGCCCATAACACAATCAATAGTAATATCCCGTCCTTATGTGGCGTCTTCTTCCTGTTAACCATGCTCCAATATACCGAGAAACTCAAACAAAATTGCCCTAAAAATAAATTCTAATTACTTCGGACTGTCAGGTATGACCAACAAACGCAATCCTAACTCACTAAATAGCAAAGAATTAATCGAGAAAATTAGGAAGAAGTGTAGTCAAGTCGTATAATGTGCGAGATACGTAAGGAAAAAATCACTTAAGGTGAGAGAACTCACATTCGTGTTTAGTTTAGAATTTAGATAGATGTAATGTTGCCGCTGCTTTTGTATAATAACGAAACGAATGACTTAATGGGCCTCCCATTATTAGTAGGCGTGATGCACCTCGGGTTGTGGTGGCCGTAGCTACAGTTTGAAACATTCCCTGAAAATGCTGTTCAGAGCCTTAGCTGCCTTGCTCCAATCGACACTTATTACACCAGCTACCCACTTGAATTTTATGTATTTAAAATCACAATGTACAGAAGTTCCCTAAAAAAGAGGATCAAATCGTGTTATACACACAGATTAAGTCCCAATTCCTATGAAAGTCAACAAAATTTTCAGATACCACTGCACCAAACACAACCAGTCCCCAACTCCCCAAACAACAAATTAGTAATTGCATATCAATATCCATTTTGTCCAACAAAATAACAACACAGAAACTATGAACGTGA
Organism: Erythroxylum anguifugum; assembly: GCA_027478595.1. Classification (NCBI taxonomy): domain Eukaryota; kingdom Viridiplantae; phylum Streptophyta; class Magnoliopsida; order Malpighiales; family Erythroxylaceae; genus Erythroxylum; species Erythroxylum anguifugum. The sequence goes on from JANIPN010000003.1 coordinate 28,393,115, forward strand.
TTCCCCTTACATCACCTGCACCTGCACCTGCACCTGCATGCTATTATTAGGAATCAAACAGAAAGATGAAAAATTTCCCTAATTTTGAGGATAGAATTGTATCAAATCGGCGAGAATAGACGCTTAACAACAATAATTGAATTATGGGCAACGGAAAAAATCTGAGATCATCCCTCAATTTTATTCGAAAACTGAAAGCAAATTTCGCTGGCTTGATGAGCTTGCGACGTGCAGAGCTCATTTAGCCAGAAAGGATTTGGGAAACAAAAATCACCTTTTTTTTCTTTTTTTTCCCTTGAATATCAATACCACCCCCTTCAGTTTTCCAATTTGCATCTTAGACCCTCTACTGTACTATTCACTATCGACTATTATCCGATACATTACAGGTTAAAGATTGGAAGTTGAGCTTCTTCTCTTTCTTCTGATATCTTCTTTAAACGTTCGTCCACTGCAAGTCCAACACATTGCTGATTTCTGAATTTGTTCTTTTTCCTTTTTCTTTAATTAGTAAAAGTAATACTAATAGAATAGTAATTAATTGATGGAGTGAAAATGCGGAAAGCATTTAATCATTACATTAGGGCTTAAGCTAATCTCAACCTCTCCCCCCTTTGTGTCATTTCATTCCGGCCTTTTGTTTGAGCGTAGAAATGAACTTCTCTCTATCTTCAACCGTCATTCCCTCAGCAGAACAATCTCCGACACCCCACTCTGCCCCTCGTATGCAGTATTTGTCTTCAATCTCTTTCTTGTTCCTGAAATTTTTCACATCATATAAACCTCAGAATTTAGCCCCTCCCACACAACTTTCATTGACAACCTGCAAACAGATTTCAATGTTGTGTGGGGAAACTTTACTTCATTCATACATTTCACAACAAAACTAGGACTTCAATGATTCCTCATGGACTGAAAAACTTGAACCAAATCTGAATTAGCGCTTCATTTCCAATACAATCACCACACTTCAGGGATATCATTTCAGAGGCTTGGCATATCTATGTCATGAGTTATGCAGTTATTTCGAATCTACCAATGAACATAAAGTCACTCAGAGGCAGCTGGAGTTCACTTACTTTTCTTTGTTGACTTTGGATCGCTCTAGTAGTTCCTTGAGAATAGGAGATGATTTGAATCTCGCATCATTTTCCGCATATTTCTTTTGGTTGTCTTCTGCAGAGCAATAGCGGATAAATTAGTAAGAAGCCATTGCCACTTCAAGCACACAGCCAACTAAGAAAATCGATGGAAATGTGCAAGAAATCAAACCATTGAACCGACTTAGAAAGTCAATTTGAGGAAGCTCTGGACCAGGGACAGATTCTATCCCAGAAAATCCTGACAAAAAGCCAGCCTTTGCTGAAACAAATCAGAAACTAATTCAACAGTAGTTACAGTGAGTGCTGACGCTAAAATATCACCGAAAATACCATGGCATTGACAAAACAGAGCGGGCCCTTTACTCAACAGACAAGGGTTAAGTGTTATTTTAAAGGTGATTGTTTTTCAAGTTCAATTAACACAACTAAAAAAAAAACAGTTATCACCTCTTGTTACCAACTACCAAGCAATACATTAGATCATGTTGTAAGCATATTAAAGAACATGAAAATACTGCTAAAGAAACCAGAAACCAGAAGGCAAAGAGTTTACGTTCACCTGGATTTGCAGAGAGAAGTAAGACAATAGAAGCAACTAATGGGAGAGACTTGCGAATCAGGTTGCATCGGTGAGATAAATTACAAAACAAGGAACAACTTTTTGTTGATTTTATATTAAACCCAATGTGGGATTTCTTTTCGGGGTTGAGACAGATCGATTTCGAGACTGTAAATCTTGCGGATTGGATCCGGAAGAGAGGCTTCGAAACGGAAAGGGTCTGCATTTCTCTCTCGGAGTAAGCTTCGTGGGAAAGATGAAAAGTGGGAGGAACTATCGTCGGTAGATATTTAATCCACGGAAATCCAATGACAAGGTTGTCGTGGAAATCGTTGGGCCCACGTGTCGCATGAATATTCACACACGATTTGGAACCAAAGAACTGCACCATAGCTCAGGTTACTAGCTAGAAGCTGTAACTTTGCTTTGCTTCAGTAAATATCTTTTAGTAAGGTCATGCTTTGCTAGGATTTGATCTCTTTCTTTGTGGGTTTTACGTAGGGAAAGCCAATGTTTTCAAGCTGATCCTTTGAAACTGTAAAATAAAATGTTTAAAATCTAAATTATTTTATTAATATTAAATTGTCATAAAATTAATTAAAGATTGAATAAAATTAAAAATTTTAAAATATGATTAAAAATTAAAACAGATATTATAACCTTAATTATAGTAAATCTCCTTACTCGACCTGATAGAAGCTCGTGAATTCATGAGATAATATTGATATTGCAGACTCTGTTGTAAGGGAGAAATCACCACACCAAGGTAAAGCCGTTGAATAGTGCGAGTAAAGATAACATTATTGTCGATGACCACATAAGACTCTAAAGACGACGGAAATAACTAATGTAGAGGATGAGCGCACCGTTAGTAACCTATTGCAGAATAGAATAGAATTGTTTTTAAATCACAAATGCTGGAATCAAGACGGAGGACATGGCAATGCTTTTACATAATCAAGAGATGAACGATCCTTGACAGGGTTTGAGTAGTCAGGGCTGCAGCAAGTTGCCGCAAGGATATAAGATAGTCCATGTCCTTTCTATAACGAAGACCCAACTTATAGAGGGTGCTCCTGGGAGTTGCATGGTGCACTGAACTCTGGATGAGTTTGGCCTTTTCAGCTCTTTATAGCCCCTCCTTCCATAAATTATGCTATATAGTTCTTGCCCCCACAATATCCAATATTTTAATTTATGTATGTATGCCGGTCTCAACTTGTAAAGCAGAGATTAGATAAAGTAACAAGAGCATATTAGGCTCCTTGGCCTGGCGATATTGAAGATCAGACATCTCTGCATTTTATCGATATCAATATACGCAATTTTAATGCACATACAAATAAGCAATTGGTCAGTAGGAGTCCCGAACATCACGAACAGATAAAAGTATAAAACTGCAACAAAACAAAAGGTTTGGATCAAGCAAAAGCAGCATGTCATCACTCACACCTCATAGCCTTCCAGATGCTTAACCTACACTATAAAAGAAAAGGTCATCCCTCGAGCATAGCTTTACCAGCATCTACTAAAGCTGGCCTCAAGTCATGAGCAGCCTGACCAAGAACAGTACATCCTTCATTGTCTGTCGCATCAACATCTGCTCCGTGTCTTATTAGAAGGAGAGCCACCTATCATTTAGACATTAATAATGAGTGATTCACCCCTCATATGGTCCAAGAAAGTCTTTGTAGCAAACCTTGATTGATAAAGAGTGGACGAACAGATTTACCTCTTTATTATGACAAATCACAGCATTCATGAGAGGAGTTTGGCCTGATTTATCGGTAGCATCAACCTCGGCTCCCTCCTCGATTAAGAACTCACACAGCTCTGAGTTCCCAGTGCTAGCCGCTCGGTGCAACGGGGTACAACCAAACTGGATACAGCAAACATACTTTCAACCGATGATGCAAGAAAAAGAAAATCATAGACGATCTGATCAATCAGCTCAGCAAGTACACATGTTAATAGCGACATAATAAAAGCAAGATACTGGTATAAGTCGAAGCAAGGGTTTTAGGAAGTCACAAGCCTTGTCCTTTAGATTAGTCTTAGCACCATGTGCAATCAGAAGTTCAGCAATCTTCGACCATCCCTTGCTAGCTGCATAATGAAGGGCAGTGCGACCGCCATCATTTTTCAGATTTACATCGGCTCCTACCAGCAACAATGCACGATTAGTCCAAGCACACAAGACAAGACACAGCTAAATCAAAGCCTCAGTTTAACTCCTCCATAGCTAATTCTTAAGATTGCAGGCTACTAGAAACCCGAACTCAACATCATTCAAAAAAAACTTGAACAATCGACGAAGAAGTTGCAATCTTGAAAGAATCCCTACAAGAGAGAGAAAAAAAGAAAAAAAAACCCTAACCTTTGCTCAGTAAAATCTCCACAATTTCGACATTCCCAGTACTCGCAGCAGAGTGCAACGGAGCCCAACCTTCCTCATCCTTGCTGTTCACTATACTACCCGACTGGTCAACGTCAGATAGTATTCTCACCACCTACAAAATCAAAATTCGGTTAAAAGGTGGGTTCTTGTTTAAGAAAAAGGTCATAATCAGTTACCTCGGAGTGACCGGAGGAAGCGGCGACGTGAAGGAGGGAGCGGCCATCGTCATTTCGAAGCGAGAGCGCCGCTGAGAGGACGTCTGAAGAGAGTGACGTGAATGGTGAAGGGTCACCGACTTCGGCGGCTTTGAAGAGGTCCGACTGTTCGGTTCTGGGCTCTGTCATCGTTGGGGAGGAATTTGTACAGTACTGAGCTTACTTAGATTTTAGGGTCTTGGGACTGAGATCAACGGCCCTATTCGCGGGTTGAAATATCGGGTTACATTCTTCAGTATGATCCGATCCAGCCCATGTCCAGTTGATTGCACTTCATTCGACCCGTTCGACCTTATATCTTTCCCAGCACATAAAACGTTTGCTGTCAATTTGATCAAACAGGTGGGCAATCAAAGTTGACCCGACCCATCTAATTACCGTTGATTTTTCAGCCTTTAAATAAACTCTTAAAGATAATAAAATCATTCGTCCTATTCAAGGATTAAACAATTTCCAGAGCATAATTGAATTGCTTCTTGCTATCTAGTTCAATTCGTAACAATTACCTTTATAGTAAATCTTAATATTGATGGGGATAGAAGGTGACGTGGCTGGTGATGAAAAAGTTTCTCAATTTCGTTTTCAACCATATAATTTTCTTTTTGTTATAATTCCAAAAGACTAATCCAGGCAATTGAGGTTTGTTGCTATAGCATATGGATTTTATTGGACCATCAATACTAATTTTCGATATATAATACCTCTAGATGCAAGCTTCATATCCATTTTCAAATGTTAGATGGATCCAATAAATCATTCAACTTTTTGTATTAATTAATATGGGGATATATTAACATAATATTGTTAGTTCATACTCTACACTCAATCGATTTGTTGTAATTTAGTGAAAAAATAAAATATAGACATTTTTTATCTTGTATATATTTAGGTGTATATGATAAAGTCTATTAGATAATTATACTTTGCAAATAAATTATAATAAGATTATAATTATGAGATTTATATTGCATTTATGTATTATCCCTAAATTATTCATAGTTATTATTCTATCAAGATTGAACATTAATAGAACGTAAAAAGACTAGCATATTTTTTTCCTTATAAAGACGATCTCATAAACTAACATACGAAAATACTTAAACAAATGTGTGAGTGCTTGTTAGAAAATAAGGTCACTGAATTGACCCCATATGAGAAATCCATTTAGAATATTACTTGTATGTCTATGAAAATTTTTATTGTAATGAATGCATAAGTGATCTTTTGTCTTGAGGTCTCTAAAATGATCTTGTACAAGGATTGCTTTTTTGTACTACTTATAACCTGTGCTAATCATGGACAGCTCATTCGATAGTCATTGAATGTAACATGAACTATATAAAGGTAGTTGAGTGATTAAGATATGATTTATCACCCTGAAGTAATTAGAGATAATGTTTTGTTGTTCTCAATTAGTATTGATTTGAAAAATTCTTGGCCAAGATAGAATGACATTTTGTAAATAGTTTACAAATGTCATTAATTGAATTATTAGCTAATGACAGGAAACTAATATAATTGGAATCAAAATAAAGTAGACATTAATTTCATGCTCTATCTCTAATCGAAACATTATATGGTGAAAGGATTGAATTATACGAAAAAATCATGCACGAAAAGATTAGTCAAAACCACTTTGATATTCTTAAATATTTGGGTGGTCATAATGTATTGCTAGATGTCAATTTTGATCTATGATTATAACTTGTTTAATTGGAGAATTAAATATAAGTCAAAAAGAGTTTAATTTACCCAATTCTAATTATAAATTATAAATATAATTTACAATTACCTAACATATTTACGAACCTAATGGTTCCCAGATAAAGAACAAATTAAAGAGAGTAAAGATATTTTAATCAAGTTGGACTTGATTGTAAAGTTTGAGAAGTATAAGCTTTATGATTAAATATGAGATATTTAATAATAAAGATTAATACAAAATATTGAATCTTGTTTGGGCATAATTGATATTTAATTAGAATTATTTGTAATTCTAATTAAAATTTAATTGAAATTAGAATTTAATTTCAATTAAATTACTAATGCGTACAAACTTATTATAAATAGGTTTAAGCTCTAATGAATTGTCACTTCTTACTTAACCATCTCTGTAAGAGTTATAGGGATCTCTCAACCTGTTCTGTTAATATCGATAGAGGTCAGATGCTTGTGTGACTATGGTGATTAAGATGGATCAGTTTCGGAAATAGTTCGACGGATACGATATAAGGAACAAACTTTGGACTCAAGTATGAATTACGATTTATACTTTATTATGAATTGTATGTTAATCCCATCCCGATTTCCTAGCACTTGGTGGTTAAAATAAAAATATAAAGACAAAATCTTGTTTGACACAAGAGAAGAGTTCCCGTGGAAGTAAAATGGAGAAGAGATATGAAACAAAATGTGTCCGAATAACTGGAATACAATAATGTCCAATGGAAAAGGTGAATAAGCAACAGAAATAAAACAAAAGATTGGAGTGACATAAAAGAGGATCCATCCATAACTTAAAAGTATTGTATATAAATAATTTCCAGGAATTAAAAATGTTGAATATTTTTTATTGGTAACTGTCCCCTAGGAAGTTATGGATTAGTGATGTGGATTATCACAATCACAATTCGCAAATCTGGGCGTGTATAGTGTCGGGTGGTAGTGTCAATATCATTCATGTGTGGAGTGTAATGATTTCGCAGATAATGGACCGTGTCCGTAATAGATGAATAGACAAACGCAAGGTAGGTAGTAGTGGTCACTGATTGGTGAAGTTCAAGATAAATGAGTATGCAGAAACAGAAAGAGGTTGGATTTGTATGTAGTTATTCAATTTCAATGTGATCCTTATTTTTAGCTTATGTTGAAATATTCCCAATACAACCAGAAAACTTTCTGTATGTGTTTAGGTAGGTTGAAGCTAAAGTAAATGACATTTTGTTTCTTAGAAGACTCCGTATGCTTTGGGAAATGGCAACTCCTGTAATTTTACGTTAACTAACTACGCCTCAATTGGACAATACAATATAAATTCTCCACCCTCCTATCCCACGCACCGAAGTGTCTAGTTATTTTCAGATATGGAGTTGTGGGCAAGTCGAACAAGATGGCAGGTATCCATGTGTTTTCCCTGTTCTTTCTTTTTTTGACCATGTCAAATTCCACTGGTAATCTTGCTTCTCTGAATGAATCAGGGGATTGTTGCTATACTAGTATTTGGTCTGTTGCTATTAGATGGAACAGAAAGCGGAGAGAATCCGAATTTGGAATGCCTCCATTACGTGGCCATAAGTTGCAGAGCTCATAGTGCCTCAATAACAGATTTTGGAGGAGTTGGAGATGGAACAACTTCAAACACACAGGCTTTCAAGGCTGCAGTTAATTATCTGAGCCAATATTCATCAGATGGAGGTGGGCAACTCGATGTTCCTCCGGGAAGATGGTTGACTGGTAGTTTCAATCTCACCACCCATTTCACTCTGTATCTTGACAAGGAGGTCGTTCTTCTTGGTTCCCAGGTGACTATTTCGTTTCTCCATTTTCGATTGAAGTTTTTTTCCTTTTTGGTTTTTGTTCGAATGATCAAATGCTGTTGGAGCAATCTGGTTAACTATCGGAGCCTAGTTGGTGACTTAAACAATAAACAATTACATGGAGAAGTTTGTTTCTTTCAGTTACATGTTGTGCCTTTGATGGCAATTAGGAGAAGAAGATTGTTCAACAAAATTCTCGAAAGAAATCTGGGTTACATACTCTTAAAACTGATTTTGAGGGTCGAAATTGACAACGTTAAATAAAGTAGTTGCAGAGGAAGGACAGCAATTGAAGCCAAAGTTGGGATCTTTTCGTTATTTTTCCAAGTGTCAAATGCCGCCTGACCCGGCGCCAACCTTCTAGTTGAAAAGTCTTGGTTTTGTGGGGTCTCAAACCAGAAACCTACACCTTTCTACCAACAGTTGACATTAGTAGACGTAAAATGAGATGAGGTTTAGAGTTGTAGAGTGGGACAATCTGATCAATTGTGTAAACTAGGTAGAAACAGAAACTTCAGAATTTAATGCTTATGGACCAGATTGGTTTAGATTTCTGTTCATGGATCCAAACAGAATCGAGACACAGATTCATGAGATAAACATTCAGGAACAAGTCAAATTGCTAATATTGGTTGATATTAAATTTGAATTTTCTGCTTCCCGGGGTTAGTTAGTTTTACCAAATAATCTGAATTAACATAGTGAACTTTTCCTAATTTAGGACGAGAGCGAATGGCCCGTGATTGATCCCCTTCCATCCTATGGTCGAGGAAGGGATACACAAGGTGGAAGGTATAGCAGTCTCATTTTTGGAACCAATCTAACAGATGTTGTAATTACAGGTATTCAACCGTAAATTTTGAGTTAAAAAAACATTTCAGATGTCTATACCATGTTGACCAAGACTCTGTGTGGTTTTACAGGTGCCAATGGAACCATTGACGGTCAAGGTGATGTATGGTGGAAAAAATTTCGCAGTGGGCAACTGAATTATACTAGGCCGTACCTCATAGAATTGATGTTCTCTAGCGACATTCAGATATCCAATCTTACATTGATCGACTCACCTTCTTGGAACGTGCATCCTGTTTATAGCAGGTACCTGTCTTTGTCTCTGGGTCTACTTGCTTGTTGCTTCTTTTTCTGCTTAGCCGTGTTCTCGTCTCTTACTAGTGTTAATTAAATGCAGTAATGTTGTTGTTCAAGGATTAACCATTCTTGCTCCAGTGACATCTCCAAATACTGATGGCATCAACCCAGGTATCAGCTCTGGAGATTGAATAATCTTTTTTAAGCTTAACTAACAAAATTTAACAAGCAGCGGGTGTTTTGGCATTATATGAACTTCAGACTCGTGCATAAATACCAAAATTGAAGACTGCTATATTGTATCTGGAGATGATTGTGTGGCTGTTAAGAGTGGTTGGGATGAGTATGGAATTGCCTTTGGGATGCCTACAAAGCAGCTGGTCATCAGAAGACTCACTTGCATATCTCCAGACAGTGCAGTGATAGCACTAGGAAGTGAGATGTCTGGTGTTCTTCAGGATGTGAGGGCAGAGGACATCACAGCTATTAATTCAGAATCTGGCGTAAGGATCAAAACTGCTGT
>JANIPN010000003.1:28443439-28453538 GCA_027478595.1 Erythroxylum anguifugum
GCGTTTGACAAAATCTTATTCGTCAAGTCCTGCAAGTACACCGGAAAGACATAGATATGATGATTAGCAATTGAAGTCGGAACCGATTACAAATGAAAAACGAAAGGAATGACTACAGTAATACGTACCAAGTTGAAAAACGAAAGCAAAATATGGTAATCAGATGTGATTACTACTTGGAAAAGTTAGCTCTCATCCTTTATTCGGAGATAAACATCATGCTTTGGACTTAAACTATTATTTTTTAATATTGTTATTAACCTAAATAACATTTAGGATAGTTCGTGATGGAGAAAGGAAGAAAAAGAAAAGGAAGTCACGACTTTTTCTGGTTGTGAAAAAATTATAACAAAGAAATGTACGTACCAAGTTGAGAAGGCCGGCTTGTCCCCACGGGCACTGGTTGTAGTCACACTTGTTAGATGGCCACCAGTCTAGGGTGGCACAGATAAAATTATCATCTGTTTCCGCTATTGTTGTTGTTGAACTCACACTGATTTCCACATTCTCAGTATAACAAGAGTAACATAAAGAAGAGCATGATAAAAGGAGAATGCAGCACACCACAAAATCTTCAACCCTGCACATTTTCGCACCTTCAACTCGATAAGAACTCCTATGTCTCTGTTGTTGCAACACTTCACGTATTTATATGTAGAGGATTATCTTCATCATGACCAGGTCTTTTATCCTATAGCATAACCATATCAGTTGTTTAGATTTTGATAGATATTATCATTAGATTTTGATGATTGAGTTCGAGATTTATCAATAGAAGATATGAAGATAATACCTTTTCTTAAGGATAACAATGGATAAACAAACTTCATTCACAATCATAAAATGATCAAACTTATTATTATTGCTAAAATTTTAGTTTCCCAGTCACGTGTAAAACAATCAAAATAGAGATATGTAATAGTTCTTATACATATACATTCAGTTAAATAGTAAAAAATCAAGGGAAAATATATAGCAAGGTCTCCTGTAACTGTAATGTGGTAGGAGAATTTGTGTTTAAATATAAAATAATTTTTAATATCGCTTGAATGACCGATTACAATTTATTAAAAAATAATTAATAAATAGCTGTTTGATTTAGTGAGTTTTAGGCTTTTAGCTATCTTTCAAACGGGTTTAAGAAGATGTTATTCAGACTTCCGATGAACATGTATAAGTAAAAAATGGTTCTTATGTCTTAGAAGAAACATAGATGAATTCATTCGAATGAAATATTCTTCAGGAGCTAAAAGTCGAAAAGAGAAACTCAAACTTCAATTAGTAAACGAATTTTTAATTTGAAAAATATAAAAAAATTTAATTAAAAATTATAAGAGTATTCCTACACATAGATGGTCTTTTGATCCCACACATCATCGACTTTCAAATTAAGAGATAAAAGGTGTTTGAAAAATAGCGGATTGCATTAGCTATTAATTTGATTTGACTAGCGAATAACATTAACTATTTATTAAAGATGTATGGTAAAATTAGCTATTTAATATTAACTATTGATGTGTAAAATCACTTATAAAGGCATGATTTTTTAAAAAATTATAAGGGCATGAATATTATATTTTTTAGTATTTCGTTGAATATTCTTATAAGAATTTAGATTTAAATATTTAATTTTACAAAAATTAAGTTTATAACTTTAATAATAATAATAATACAACGTTAAATTCTCTATTAATATAAATGATGCAGGAAATTACATCATATTAGTAATTTTTTATATAATATGTATAAATTTTGTTATTTAAATAATTATAGATAAATTAAAAATATCTATAATTATAGTATGCCACAGATACGATATATAATAGTTATATACTAAAAATATTAATTTAGTGTGACTCTTTATCTTAAAAAACTTAATATTATGATATTTTAAATATAAATTAATATTATAAAATTAATTAAAGATTAAAAAATTTAATTAACTCCTTTATTACATTTTTTTCAAATTTTACAATATAATTATACAATAAAAACATATCGGAACAAAAATAGAGAATTAGATACGTTACAATACTCTTATTAAACAAACAGTTAAGTTCAAATACTGAGCTACCTCAAAGGTTTTAGTTTGATGTGAATCAAAGCTGCCTTCCAAATTGAAAAAAGTCTGTTGACTTTTCTTTTGACAGGTCTCGCTTTTGAAGTTTTCTCAAAAAGAAAAAAAGAGAGAACATCTTTAGAAGTTAATTCCTGTTGAACAGGTAATCCTTTTTTATCTTTTTGAAAATATCAAAATTTTCTTTGCAAGTAAATAACCCAATACTATAGTAATTGATTAATTGCCTTAATCAAGTTAATAATGAGATTAATTAAACACCCTTGTTTACTTTTAAACCTGCCCATTTCCTATCGAAGCGTCCATGAGAGTCTGATGTCATTAAACAGAAGCAGAAGATGTCTACTGCTTTTGGAGAAATGCAAGAACATGAAGCAACTCGAGCAAGCTCACGCGCAAGCAATCGCATGCGATCTTGGCAACAATTCGTTTGCTTTTAGCAGAATCTTAGCTTTCTGTTCAGAACCAAAACGCGGGAGCCTAAGCCACGCTTTGAAACTTTTCCAACGAATTCAACAGCCCACCATTTGCATATGCAACACCATGCTCAAGGCCTTCTTGCTCAGAGATGAGCTTACGGCCGTTTTCGATTTGTACTCTAGTATGTTGCGAAATGACATGTGCCCTGATGCTTATACCTTGCCTTATGTGTTAAAAGCGTGTGCAAAGTTGCCATCTTCTTTCCATGGGGAGTTAGTGCATGGGTGTTGCTTAAAGTTGGGCTTTTTGGTGAGTAATGTAGTGGGAAATTCTTTGATTTCGATGTACTGTGGGTTTGGTATCATGAGAGCGGCAAGCTACATCTTTGAAGAGATACCTAGTCCTTGTCCTGTGTCATGGACATTGATGATTTCTGGGTATGCTAAAGTCGGTGATGTTGACACTGCAACATTGCTTTTTGATGAGGCTCCTATAAAGGATAGAGGAATATGGGGTGCTATGATTTCTGGATACGCGCAAAATAGTTGTTTCAAGGAGTGTTTGTACATGTTTAAGCTAATGCAGTTGGGTCATGTAGTACCTGATGAGGGCATATTATCAAGCGTTCTCAGTGCATGTGCTCAGTTAGGTGCTTTGGAGACTGGAGTTTGGATACATACGTATTTGGAGAGATCAGGAATGCATGTAAGCTCCCGTTTGAGCACTGGTCTTGTAGACATGTATGTAAAATGTGGGAACTTGGATATTGCTAAGGAAGTGTTCGATGGGATGTCTAATAGAGACACTGTTAGTTGGAATGTTATGATATCTGGCTTCGCGATGCATGGAGATGGAAAGGGTGCACTGAAAGTTTTCTCACAGATGGAGGAGGCTGGGTTTAGACCGGATGATGTAACATTCATAGCGATTCTATCTGCTTGTAGTTATTCAGGTATGGGATATGATGGTTTAAGGGTGTTAAATAGAATGCGTGGTGTTTACAATATTGAGCCTAAGAGTAAACATTATGGATGTATGGTTGATCTTCTTACCAAAGCTGGCCTCCTGAAAGAAGCATCAGAAATAATCCAGAGCATGCCTAGTTCAAGCAGTTCCTCTGAAGAAGCAATTGCTTGGAGAACATTGCTTAATGCTTGCTGTAATCAAGGACAAGGACAACTAGCTGAGGTTGCTGCTGAAAAACTTACGCAGTTAGAACTTCACAGTGGTGCTTATGTTCTGCTCTCAAACTTCTATGCAGCTACTGGTAAGTATGATAATGCAGAAAGAGTAAGGAAGAAGATGAGAAACAGAGGGGTAGACAAGGCACCTGGCTGCAGCTCAATCAAGATTAGTGGAATGGTTATTGAATTTGTTGCAGGGGAGAAAACACACCCACAAATGGGAGAAGTAGAATCCATTTTGAAGAAGATTACCAAACATTTGAACTATTTGTGGTGGAATCTAGATTTCTTACTGTTTGATAAGGCATGATTTGGATGTTGGCATATCCTAAAGCCATTTTACTGTGCATAAATTTTCAAGGCATGCGTTCTTCACTTGAAGGTTTGTTAATAGTTTTCACAGTATTTTATGCTTTTCAGCATGACAACAGTAAATCTGTTTAACTTATAAATATGGTATATAATCATTTGTGATATTTCTACTATTTTTTCGTAATTTATTTAATATTATCTGATAGAAGAATATTTACGTTAAACTTAGGTTGTAGTTGAAATTGGAGATGAAGTGAACTACATGTCCCCTTAACAAACAAGAAATTTCATAGAAGTATCGAAAGATTGTCTTTTGGTTATAAAAATTAAACTTAGTGATAAACCTTCATTGTTAGAAATGCAATTTTAACTACTTATACATTGAGTTTCAATGATTTAACTGGTTTGGTTATTGACTTGCAGCATATAGTCCCAAAAGAGTTTGGATTCGGGCACCTTCTAGCTCTGATTCAACCTATGGAGTCCAAAATAAAATCGATTGCTTTCTTAACCTTTATAAGTTTAATAGGATAGGCCACAAAACTCATTTTTTTTTCTTAAAAAGACTTTCATTTAGCAGTTTTCATACTAACTGCAAGAACTTCCATCACTCTATAAAAATGGGATTAGTAGCCTTTTCTGCATATCTCCATCCCAGTTAATCATTCAATTTCAAGGAAAGTGCTTGTCTGTATATAAACATATATGCATTAACTTGCACAAACGAAAGAGAATAAAATTGGATAAGTGAAGTTAAAAGGGGAAGAAGCCTTGAAAGGTACTTGCTTTATGTTGATAGACTCTAACTAACTATACATGAATATAATAATCATTGCATACCGAATTAGCAGTACAAAAGCCAAAAATCAAATTTGGATTGCCCAATTTGATGATCCACTCCAAAATTAATGGAGCTCGTGGGTTTCCCTTGAAACTCCAACTTGGACCACCCTACTTTCAAAAAAGCTATTGAAGGCACCATTAAAATGGCAAGACATTTCCACATGTAGACTATTTCCATGCTTGTTTAAGATGCTTCCACAAAAAACTTCCTAACTTCCCCTTGTGACAGATGCCGAAATTGTCACTTTAAAACTTTATACTTGTTCGAAAACAAGTATGGAAATAGCAGCCTCGTAATCTAAGCGTTGGAAAAAATTAACAGAGTAGAACTAGGAAAAGTGAGTTCAAGTCAGTTCTTGATCATGTAAATAGTATCTGCCAAAGCTTCTCTAAATCCTCTGAATTGTAGTGATCCTGAAAAACCATTTATACATCTTTCTTCCATGCAGATGATCAAGAAAGCATGACATCAAAAATACGGTAAAAGGAAAAAGAAAGATTAGAACTTGGCCCAAGACCAGTTGGCCAAATTTAGTATTGTAAATGGTTCCTGAAAGCTCATGAATAGGTCGTCACTCCTCAGTTGTGAAGAGGATTTGGCCCAGAGGGAACTAATCTCTTCTCTACACCATATCTTGGATCAATCTCATGATCACCAGTCGGTGATGGCATAACAACTACTTGTGTTGACTGAGTTGGTGAAGCTCTGAGACGTCGCTGTTGGTTCATTATTTGAAAGTAAATGGACAAAGAACGCGATGTTCTATAAGGTAAAGAACGGCAAGAATAGCGTCGGCTGTTGAAGTGGCGACGATGGTGGTGGTTTCTTGAAGTTGTATCAAATGAAGTAACCAAACCCGGGCTAAGGAGCACTCTAGCTTCTGACGAGGAAACAAAGAAGAGAAACAGCAGGAGCATAAACAGGAAGCGGTCACTGCTGGACATGGCGGCGGTGAAGAGTGGAGGTGTTTTTCAGGGCGGAGAAAAAAGTCTACGATGGAGAGAGTAATAGAGGGTCAGAAGAAATGGTTGGGAGGGTTTAAGTGAAAGAAAAGATGTCGACAGGGGAGGGTGTTTTAATGCTAACGCAAGAGACGCATGAACGAATATAATTTAAGACCATAGAGTAGTGTTATAAAAAGGGTCCACTTTTTATCTGGGGTAGTCGGCAAAGCAATATTCCTCTTAACTAGTCCAATGCCATCAAAATTTTCACGAACATTTGTTGCTCACCGAAGGTTGCAGACAGATATCTCAAGTTGCATGCAATCAATTGGCTGTGGGCATCATCCAAACACTACATGTACCTAATTGTGTTTTATGAGATGAGCAATGGTTAGATTTTATCCGAGTTGGAATCATCGTTTGTGCTTTTGATCTTTGAAGATAATCAGGTTCAATAAAAATGGCATAAGTCACATATCTTACATTTGTTTGGCCATTAAAGAAAGGGAAAAGATTGGTGACTTGTAGATTTCTTGTTCCTGGATGATGTCTCGTGAATTGCCGGTGTGAGTATCGTTATAAGTTGGAAAGTTTGATTTTAGTTTTTAATATGAAGATAGGTTCATCAGAATCTATTAAATTGGCGGCATTTCGATTCTAGCGTTGACAAGTACTTGTATATACTGGCGGAGAAACAAAAATGAATTATATGTTTAACTTCTTCGTCGAAGACAATGTTAGAAATCCAAGTGCAAGTCAAATAAAAATAAGTGGCCTTTGAAGAAATTTGTTTAACACATTTAAGTTATGATGAAGCAAAGAAAATTCCAAAGCGACGATATATTTTGTTTTAAAAGAAGGAAGGACACAAATTAATCAGAAATTTGTTAGTAAGGTTACAAATTCATGATAAATCTATCTGATCTCAATTCTTAAATGACTTGTATGTAAAATGTAATATAGATCTTATTACGTGTTTCAAATCATACATGAAAGGTTTAAAAATGAAGGAAATGCAGAATACTTGATTTCAGTTCTATCTCTACTTGTGAAGCAGTTTCTATGGCCAAAATGAGCTCCAATTACCTCATTGTCTTGTTTTTTATACCCTTCCAATCCATTGTGAAAGAGAGAGAGAGAGAAAACTAGCTTAATTTTTCCAAGATATTAACTTGTATTAGAAAAACATGTAAAAATAGAATTGGAAAACTAATCTAAAGTAAAAGATAAAACAACAAAAAGTTAAAATTATGGGTTACCTCTTATACAGTGCTTCATTTATTATCACTACCTCAACATACTTTTTTTGCTCACGATGGTTCAAATGAATCATGTAATTGTAGCACCCCTATAGGTTTCATAACCTGTAAGCTACCAAACTGTGCTTACCCCTACCTATCTTTCTTGTCTTCTTCTTTTGATTATTCTTTCGAATTTATGGCTTTTCTGGCGGGTCCTTATAAGTATGACTCTGCTCAACATTTTCATAAGACTCGTTTCTCTTGATAACATCCATAGATTTGAAAGAATTTCTTGTACCATTAGACACTTTAAATGAAGCCCTCTCGTTCCCTACTATTAAAGTTAACTCGCTTCCATCAATGTTGATAAGAGATTGGGCAGTAGCTAAAAATGGTCATCCGAGGATAAAGGGTGTCTCCAAACCTTCCTCTATATCTAAGATAATGAAATCCATGTGAAAGTTGAATTTCTCAATCTAACAAGAACGTTCCTGACTATGCCCTTAGGATGGTGGATTGATCTATCAGCCATTTTCACGGACATCCTAATTGGTGTTATTTCACCTAACTCCGTCTTTTTGCATAAAATGCAAGGAATCATACTTATGCCATCTCCTAAGTCTGCAAAAGCCTTATCCAATTTGACACTACCAATAGTATAGGGAATATAAAAATCCCTTAGATCATCTTGCTTATGTGTAGTGCTGCCACTTCGTTGGATTTCTCTTTGCTTAATACTTCACCTTGCGACTTTTTTGGTTCCTCTCTATTTGCCAACTTCTCTTTTATGAATTCCACAAGGGCAAGTTGTATTTTCAATTGCTTTATTGTACCAAGAACATTATTCAACTCTGTTTCTTTTGGCTTTCTATGCGCTAGGATAGGAATTATAGGTTGATACTCCTTGATTTTTTTCAAGTTATATTTACTTTGCAAGGAACTTTCGTTAGCCCTTTTCTTCTTCAACTTGATTGAGCTTCTCTTCAGTGGCCTGGGTGATCACCATTATTCTTTTCTTTGTATTTTTTTTGTATTGCTCGGAAGGCTCCCTACATTTTGTGTAGACAATACCTTTTCCAATTGGCTCATCTGGACTTCTAAGTTGTGGATGGAAGAAACATGGTTCTTTGTTACTTATTCAAATCTTCGTTCTAACCTCTTGTAAGCGTCCTCCATGCTCCCAATCTTTTCCAAGATTTTATCTAAGTTAGAGTTCGTGGAATTGGGTTTCCCCTATTGGAATCTAGGTGGCCCTTGAGGTCGAAATTGACCTCTTGCATTGTTTGACCAAGAAAAGTTCAGGTGGTTTTTCCACCCAGGATTATACGTGTTTGAGTAGGGATAATTCTCCCCTCCTTGACCAAACTATGCTCCCTCGTAATTGAGTTGCTTCGATTTGTTGTCTTACATCAAAAAGTAGTTGATGGTATCATAGTTGTCTTGTCCACATAGTTCACATCTATGTTGAATTGCTTTAATAGGAGCTAAAGATGAGGCTTTCATATTGTTAAGTTGTCTAGTTAGGCTGTCAATTTTGGCTTGTATTTTCGTTATTGAGTCAATAACTATGGCTCCCTTTTGCTCTCGGAGAGTTATGTGTAGTCTACTTCTGTCCATCATCCAAAGACAACTATTACTCGCCATCTCCTTTAACAACTCCTTTGTTTCCTTAACCATCTTTCTCATTAGAGATCCTCCAGATGCTGCATTTGTGGTGCCTCATGTGGATGGAGTAACTCCATTGTAGAAGGTTTGCAGTAATAATTCATTGGGTAAATTGTGGTGAGGACACCTCCTTTGCAAATCCTCATACCTTTCCTATGCTTCGTAAAGTGACTCCCCATCACTTTGTTGGAAATTTGTGATTTCCTTTATCAGCTTTGTAGTCTTCATGAGAGGGAAGTACTTATCCAGGAATGCACACACCAACTACTCCCAAGTTGTGACATTTGCAAGATTTAGCAAATGATACCATACCTTGGCTCTATCCCTTAATATGAAGGAAAAGAGTCTCATCCCAATGGCATCTTTCGACATCCCATGATATCAGAAAGTATCACATATTTCTATAAAATTAACTATATGAGCGTTAGGATCCTTATTAGTCAATTAATAGAATTACACAATTGTTTGCAACATGTTTTGTAAGGCAGGCTTAATCTCAAATGAGGTTGCTTGAATCGGTGGTCGAGTCATGTCTTGATTTGCAACGTTAAACCCCAATCTCATGAAATCTATAAGGGTTCGTGGCTGGTTTCCTTGATTTCCTCCTTGATTGAATTCTTGATGAAATTCTTTCGCCATTGGCTCTTCAATTTCTTCTTCTTGGCGTCTAGCTCGTCGAATTGCTCATTCCAAACGAGTGATGTCAAGTGCTAAGGTTTTGGTGATCCGACTTAAACTCTGAGTAACTCTTGTGTTCATGTAACTACATAGACATAAGAAAGGTGAAAATTCCTTAGACTAAAGGAATTCAACTAATCCTAACTAATTCTCTAATAACGATGCCAAAAAATTGTTGAGCAAGTTTTAATCCTATAAAACTCTCAATGTTCTTCAAGTGCACGAGTTGTAAGTGTAGTAGTTGAGGTGTCAATCCCACGAGGACTTAGTGAACTAATTGTGTAACATCCCGTTCCCATACTAAGGGTTAGAATCCTAAAATTTGGTACCTGTGAGCTCAAAAAGAGATTAAGTAAATACATTTCATGCTAATGCATAATGTTAGCATATATGCACATGAATTTGAATTTTTGCACACATCAAAATAATTGTACATGCATTCATTGACAATTTCCATGTATAATTGTTTATAAATGTGAGTATATTGAGAAATGTGGTTTTTATATGTTGAAAAATTGATTTGGATAGTGTATTTGTTGATTTAGAATTTTCAAAATTTTTAGAGAAATTTCTGGAAATTGTTGGGTATTTTAGCTAGGAAAAATTGCCAAGTAGCAAAACAATTATTAAATGGTAGTAGAAATTACTGTCCAATGGCAATGAAAATTTTGATAAATGACTTTAAGATTATTAATAAGTGCCATTGAAAATTGTGGGACAATTTGTTGGACCCC
>JANIPN010000003.1:28559568-28574271 GCA_027478595.1 Erythroxylum anguifugum
ACAAATAAAGAAGGACAATGCAGGTGAAAGCAATGAGGGAGAAGCAGTGCTCCATTGTAGAAGAATCAAGCACAAATCTCGTGTAAAAGGCCTAAGAACTTTAATGCTAAAAAATATTTAAAGCTTAATAAGTCCTTTTGAAAGCTAAAAAAATATTTCCATTATTTTTGAAAGGCTCATGAATAAAATTACAATAAAGATTAAAATGAATAAGATAAGATTATACTAAACATTAAAATTAACTCCAAGTTTTATAAGTTCTAAAGACCGAAATCCAACACTTCGAATGTGAATTACTATGATGCAATAGAAGAAATTATTGAAGTAGATTAATAGGGACATTTTAGTGTAATGTTGAACAAATGTTGTTGGTATCAAAAGAAGAAATGTGATTTTGGGCTTATTCGAGGAAACTTTAAAAAATTATGTTATATGGAGGATCATTTTACATTAACCAACCAAGTCCATAAAGTATTTTATGTAGTTGATTGACTCAGGAAGGTTGCCATTATATGGAGAAGAAGGTTCCTAGTTACTTCTTTGATGTATTGGATGACAATGAAAATGTTAAAGAAATATACTGGGGAGAACCAAATGATTTCTTTAGAAATGATGGTGACATGGATCCTAATTGGCCTAAAGAGGATTTACTTACAGACACAGTTAACATACCTCCAAATATCTTAATTATCGAAATAGAAAATGATGATTATGAAGAAGGTTCAGACTTTGATGACACTAAATGGGATTAGATAGATATTAATCAATAATTTGTTATAGGTCTCTAGTTTTTTTTATTTTAAACATTTTAATTTTCTATACTATGTGTTTCAATAAACTTTATTAATATAACATTAATTATTGTTATAATTCCTTTTAATGAGAAAAAGGAAAGAAGCAATCATATGCGACCAAGTTCCTTGCACTAGGGTTTGTGAAAAACTTTTTAAGAAAGTAGTAGAAGAAGATTCATGCCTATGAACTAAAAGATTCACCTAACTTGTCACATAAAAAGCAAGAGTATTTGGATGATAGTGAACAACAATACCAAATCATCAAACAGAACATATTAATAATAATTGCCAACTGTGACCATAAAGAGGTATATGTTTTCTCATTTGTTTTAGCACATATATATACGTTTATCTTACTATTAAATATTATTTACATATAGTTGTCATAGAAATAGTTATTCCTAGTCCTTTTTGTATTGTGGATATATTTTTTTTCTAATTATTAATAAATAAAATAAACTTATAACTTTTTTTCTTTTTCCATTCCATGGTTTTAACTGTCACAAATTTTAATGAAAAGGGAAGGACCACTCTTTTAAGAAGAATGGTAAACCAAAACCTTTATGTCCTTAAGGTAATATTGCTAACTTTTTAAGGTGGAAAAAATACAAAAGAAGCTTATTAAGGAGCAACCATAAATGTGAGGAGATGAACTATGTGAAAATGTAGTTGAAGGTGAAACACTAGAAGCAATTTCTCAAAAAGATTTTTCTTTGCTAAGGTGGCAAGAGCTATAGATTAAAATTATAAAACAATAATCAAAACCACATGAAAATGTAGTTGAAGGCCAAGCTTCTAATCTTCCTCTAAAAATGATTGCAATGCAAGAAAATGAAAATGGTATAAGCACGGATGTGACAAAAATTTCTATTGCTTAATAAAAAGGTAATCATCTATTATATTATGATTTAATGAATTTTCTAGTTTATAAAAACTTTAATATTGTTTTGAATATTGAATTTGTAAAGAAGAAGGGGAGAGGTCTAACTTTGTTCAAGGAGATTTACGCAAGATCTATAGAACAACACAAACTAATTTTTTTCAATTTTTTAATTAGGTAGCTGATCCTGATGAGAAGATGCTAACTGAATTGACACTTTTCTTGGGTATTGTGGTTCGTAAATAAAATCTTATACCTCTAAATCACGTTAATTGGTGCCAGATTCCTAAAGAACCTATTTGGGAATATGCTAATGTAAGAAACCATCATACTAATACCTATTTCTATTTGATTAGTTAAATTTAAATGAACTTTTATTTCATTGTAAAAGAGGTATATTCTACCATTAGAAGGTAAAGAATGGACTTTGAAGACTCTTAGAGATGTATGGAGAAGTTAAGAGTCTAGACTGATGTGAAAGCATTTTAAACAAATATGATAGATACAAAAAGAATGACCAATCATCCTAACTTTAAAATCAAAGAAGTCTTTAAGGAACACATTTCTTATTGAAACCACCCAGATGCAAAAGGTATGAAAATTATTAGTACATTTTACAAATTAGTTTCATGACATCTAATTAATATAATATTTCAATATATAGTCAATAGCTGAAATAAATATTCAAAATTGAAAACGGCAAACTAAAATTCACACATCTAGTCTTAAGAGCTTTGCTAAGTTGGTAAGTTTTTCAATGAGTTATAATGTATCAACTTATTTCGAAATTCTACTTAACAATTGTTTCCATAGATAACAAAATGAAAGACAACATAAAACTACAATCTCTAATGTTGGAAAGCATCTTGTAAGTTACAAAAAAAAAATCTTGAAAAGTGTACAAGTAAGAAACTAAAGCTATAAGAGAGAAAATTATTAGTGGTTTTTTTTTCTTACAACAATTTTCTATATTATTGCTATTTTCATTGAGATGCCTAGATTTATCATTCATTGAATATGTTTTTTATGTTATTATGTTGTTGCTCTATTTATATCACCTTCATTTCTTTTTTTATTGTCAATCTTATATGTGTTTAAATGTTTATTCATTTGATCTACTACACTTAGTGATTAATGCCTTAGAAATGCTTAGGATACTCAATTTGACTCATATTTGGTTTTAGGTATAGATTGGAAGTGAAGGAGTTAAAGTGACCCAAAAGCATATGCATTAAGTCATCTTCTCAATGTTGACACTCACTTGTCCTCGTGAAATAAGAAAGAGAAGAATTAGAACAAAGAAGAGAAGACTTGGAGAAGGTTAGAGGAAGAACCCAGTGCCATGATTATGACATAAACTTATCACACAGGCTATGATCAATCGTGGCCTACGCGATGATAGCTCGGGGAATGCTTCCGAACTTAACTTATTGAGGGTTATTTCAGACATTTTAGGTCGGGTAAAACCTAGTTTTTACCCTAATTGGAATGAATTATACAAAGAAAAGAATGAAATCATGAAAGGGTGCCTCCATTCTTGTGACATTTTTGGCTGAACCAAAGGAGCCATTCTTGCGACAATTTAGGCTAAACCGAAGGAGCTTTCGGGAGACAAAAGATAGTAGGGCGATGAAGCTCTCTAATATAGAGAGACTCATGGAGAGGTAGCTTCTCGACATTGATTCGAAGGCGACATCGACATGGATGACTTGATTAATTGTATTTCTCCTTGTATTTTTGTTTCTTTCTCTCTTTATAAATTGCTTATATTATCCTATGTTTAATGTTTGAGTGTTGTGTAAGAATGATTGAATGCTTTATTTGATTATTTTTATGTAATAATCCATTGCTAGAATTGAATACAATACGTAATTGTTATTTTTCTGATTCATTTGTAGTGACTAATGATTTATAATCATTAGGGATAACATAACCTAGGTTAAATAATTTGATCTTGTGTGATTATTGCTTAGATTGGTCTGTTCTTCTCACTTGTAAGGCGGCTCTCTGATTAAACTTAGCAAGCGTCTCCTTGGTTTTTCGATAGATAGGGTTAATTAATGAGCTCTACTTAATTAACTAGGACTTAAGGAAATGCCGAGATTAACAAAGCTTGTTATTAATCTATGACCAATAGTTCAAGGAGAGGTAAATGAACAACAAATCAATGAAATATGTCTAATTAGGGTTACGATTGAGATTGAACCAAAGAATCGGGTCCCCACAAAATTTCCCATTTTTATCATTTTAAATGTTTCTTTTAGTTGTTTTCACTAGGTTAGTTTTACTTTATTTTGTTATTAAACCAAAACCCCCAAAAGACCTAAATATCTATTAATTTCATTTCAATAACTTTACACACACTCTCTATGGGATTGACTTAGACTTTTAGTTTATTTTGACTAACGTTACGACGCACTACGGTCACAATCTATTCTCCTTATCAAAATGAGTTATTTCTAGTATAGTTAGAACTATAGTAAGTTTCTTTGTTTTGGGTTTTCAATATAAGTTTTGTGATTATGGTTTGTAATTTCTATAAGCCTAAAATTACACTAGTCAAGGTCAATTTGATTGCAGAAGAAATACAAAAATTTTCTTTTTTAAACTCACATTGAAGAAGTGCAAAAAGAAAATGATAGTCAAAAGTTTGATGAAGTTGTGGTTGATATGCTAAATTATTTGAAAGAGGTGTGAAATTATCTAGCATAAAAGGGGATAATATGGTGAGTGAGATCTTGCGCAAAGTTCCTAATGAGTATCTGTTGTCGATTAAGATTGCATTGGAAAAAGAGATGATCTAGAAAGTAGAAGTTGAAAAGGAGAGAATGAGAAAAGAACTTCAACAAGAGAGCTAAACGCTTGGAAATGAAAAGGAAATTAGAACAAGATAAAGTAGAAAGAGAAGAAATGATGCAACAAATATTCTCTCTCATTCAATCTCAGCTTGGGCAAGTTAACACCATTAACATAGACATACTTTTAAAATTGATTACACCTAGTTAATCAGGAAGGAAATATTCTATTCCTCTAAATCATACATAGGTGAAAAAGTTCCTCAATTCACTATTGTTATACATCATTTTGTTGTCTTTTCTATTGAGAATAAATCTTATTTTCTCATTTACAAATCTAGTGAAACTAATGTGGATTGAAATGTTCATGCCTTTAGACTTTGTTCATAAAAAGAACTGAATCAATTTGTTGTAAGTTTTTGAACTACATTAATTGTCTTAATTAAATTTAGTCACAATAAAGTTCCTAGTATTTCATTTTTTAAATATATCAACATTTTTATGAGCATAGTGGTTTTAGAATAATTCCAACTTACTTTTTTTTTATAGGAAGGTCATGATTAGGATTAGATAAGGAGGTACTTGGTGCAGTATCTTACAGTGCTCACATTTATTGGTTTTGTTAAATATTTTGGTTGATGCAATTATATTCTGTATGAACTAAAGGAAGATAATATAGGTGGGATATTTTAGCTTTTGATTTTCAGCTATTGTATTTTAGATATGTTAAAGTTGAATTCCACTAGTCCATATAGACTATATAATAGCATATATAAATGTAATTTTTTGGTCATTGGCATTTGTTAGTACACATTTATGTATGTATAAATAAACACTAATATATGTATGGATCTTGCCAACTCAATGAAAAGGATCTACTTTTACATTAACATGTTATTACTAATGAAAGAATAGATTGTTGCTTTTGTTATTAGATTGCTTAAAAGAATTACTTTATTACCTTATAAAGACTCAAATTGTTGCTATAATTTGTAATTGCTATACTGCCTTAGTTAAAACTTGAAGCAACATTATTCACTTTTTTTCCTAATCAAGAAATTTTATTGTCTTATAGTTATACCAATGCCACTTTATTTGGCAATATAAATTATGTTCAATAATGATTGCACTTTTAACTACGCTTTTCTCTATTACTTAATGTCTTTTGGTCACAGTGATTTGAACCCAATTACTCATTATTAATAAACTTATTATATATTTTCATTTAATGTTCATTTATTTGAGTTTTGTACTAGTGGAGTTTAGGTAGTGTGAGGGACAATTCAGTTAATGGTAAGCTCTATGCTCATATTTATATGAATGTCATTCTCTATAATAATCTCTCTAATCTAACTGAATGCATTTAGGTGTAAAGTTTAAATATTATGACTTTAATTTTTGGAACATGTTTAGAATCTCTTTATATTGCATATATTTCACAATTTAAAGCTAATTTGGAAATTGGTAGGTCACCTTTGTGCATATGTTTTACTTGCTTAACCTATTCCTCAATCTTTGGCCAATTGTTCTCTAATCATTGTATTTACAAAGACTCAAAGCTTGGATCTGTAATGTATTTGAGAAATAGCAATTAAATAAGATATGTTTTAATGTTTCAAGAACCATATTGCGAAGCTTTACAGATGATGTTGGTAAGGATATGACCCTTAATTTTATCAAAAGTTTTGAGCCTTTACTTTATTGCTAACTAAAATATATGTTTGTATTTTATTTGTTTTATAGACACTTATATTTGAAATTTGAATAACTTCACTTTAATTTAAATATCCATCATATTCTTATCAACCAAAATAGATCATGAATATAAGAAAAGGAAAAAAATAAAAGTGCTAATAAAATGACATAACAAGGAAGGTCTGAATGAGCCAAAGAAAAGAAAATTTTAATTAAGCTCAAATAACACATTCACCCACTTGAGATTAGTACGTACAAGAAGTGTTAGTTATAGACTAGTTATTATATCAACATCCTCCATTAGTATACCACTAACAAAGAATTTCTCTAGCCAAATTCAACGCAAGCCCACATTAGCCATTGTCATAAGTCCCATACAAGTTCAACAAATAAAATAAGGAAAAAGATTAAAGAAAATGGTAAGAAAGAAATCAAGTATAGGAGCAAACATTGGGACTCGCGAATCCTCATCTAGATAATCATCCTGAATTAGTACACTAACACAATTTTATATAAGTCAAAGTCGTCATTTCTTACTCATACTAATGAACTAGGACTTAATATGATTTCTACAATATATACATGTACTTAAATACATTATCTAGCTTCTTAATGCTCTTACAAATCTTTAGTATGCATCCTATAACTTAATTGTGATCTTTTTATACTTAAAATTACTTCAAATGGTTGTTATACATAATTATTCATTATGAAAACTAGTTTTCTGGCACATTTGATAGCTAATCTGTACCTTCAACTAGTCTATGTATATCTAGTTAAGGTCAGTCAGTCCCTTAGCCAAACATATTCTACCTATTATATAACTTTTTATTTTTATGTTTGGCTAAAATATCCAAACCCATATGCAATCCAAAACTCTACAAAATTAAACTTTTAGAAATATTTTGAATCATCGATTTTGAATATTTTAAAATTTTGAAAAGTATTAAAAACCCAATTTTGATTAAGAAATCAACCCAAAATCATTTCAAAAGTTTTTTAAATTAACTTAAGCATCAAGAATTTGTCTTTAAAGCTCAAAAACATTTCTCCTGATTATAAAAGGAAAATGAATAAGATAAGATTATAATAAAGACTAAAATGATTTGTTATATATGGAATAACTTTAATCTTTCTTATTATTAATCCATTTGACTTGAATTGCTTGAAGCTCTCTTGAATTATATATGTGCTCCACTTTGCTTATTTCTTTTCATCCTTTGATTACCTAAATAATTCAATCACTCATTTGATCATTTTTTTCCTTATAGTTAAACTTGATTTTTCTTTTTTCTTTTTCAAGGATGGAAGTTAATAAATTTAACAAGAAAGGAAGTCTAACGGTGTAAAAAAACTAGGTAATTATAGCTGCTTATACAAGATCAAAGTTGAATAATCTAACCCTCATATACTAAACTTATTAATAGGAACTTGATGTAGATAGGTAGTGGAATTTGAACCTAATTACTCATTATGTATGGTCTTATTTTATATTTTCATTCAATACAAATTTATTTGGTTTATGTTCAAGTGGCATTTAGGTAGTGAGGGACATTTCAATTGGTGGCTAGCTTTGTGCTCATATTTTTATGAATTTAATTACAATAATAATCTCTCTAATCTAACTAAATGCATTCAGACACAAATTTTGAATATTCTAGCTTTCTTTTTTGGAATATCCTTAGATTCCTCTCACCCTATATTGTATATGTTTCACAAGTCAGAGTTAATTTTGATACTATTAAATCACCTTTGTGTATGTATTTTACCTGCTCAACCCATTCCATAAACTTTGACCAAATTTTCTCTAAGCATTGTATTTTATAAAGAATCAGAGCTTGGATCCATAACATATTTGAGAAGAAACAATTGAATAATTTATGTTTTAAATTTTTAGGAACATGATGACAAAGCTTACAGATGATGTTCGTAGGGATTTTACCTTTAATTTTGTCCAAAGTTTTGAGCCTTTACTATATTTCTAACCAAAATGTAAAGAAAGCTTTAGGGAAATCTTTACTTAACCATATTAACTTTCTTCAAAGGACTTTATAAGTTGATGCCTTAAATATTTGTAATTAAGATTTGTTATTAAAGCTTTTGGAATTATACCTCTTCCAAGTTATCCTGTCTTCAATTTCTTGTTTTGTCTGTAATAAAGGGGAGAGAGATCATGATTGATATCCAATGCCATTCTTCACCAGAGATGATCAATTCCACTTTTGATTTCAAGGAAATGAAGAGCTTGACATTTTTAAACCAAAAAATATTATGAACCTGACCTGGTTCATTTCAATTATCAAACTAAAACCATGTTCTTTTTTTCATTCTTAATGATGAATTTCATTTCTCGTCCCATGTTGTTTCTCAACTTTAGCATTTAATTAAGAGTCTAAGAATTATTTTTCTTAGCTTTGATTCCCTAAAATCTAAATACAGGTACATATCCATTTTATCTAAATTGATTCTTAGTCAATAAAGAGCTTACATTTCTTTTTAGAAATTAATATTTTGTTGGTGTTCCTTATCAGGTTTATCTCTAGTCCACTCATATTTTTATGACAACACATATCAACCTATTTGATTTTAGCCCCTAAAGAGTTATCTAACTTTCCAAACTATAAGAAATTCTTCAAAAATCCTTTCTACATCTTTTATCTGATCTTGGGGCATATATAAATGGAAAATTTAGTAGACATAGAGATTGTTAAGAATGAACGTGATTAGTTCTAGCCTACCAACATAAGATGCAAGTTATTATTCTAATTTTCTATTCTTTTATGATTGAATTGAATAATAGTTGGTAGCCCTTATTGAAAATTCTCTCATATTAAATTGAAATTCATATGTATTTGAATGGAAGTTCCTAATATTTGAGGTTTGAGATCTTCATGAGTTTTCTTGCTAAGTCTAAGAAGCTAATAGAGATACAAATACATCTTTTTCTTAGGTTTATAGAGAGACCAAAAATCTCATTAATAAACTGTAATGATTCCATTAGCATTTTCACTGAGCTTGAATCATCACCACTTAACAATAATAGGTCATCTGAAAATAAGAGTTGTATAACTTTAACTTTTCATATTTTTATAACATTTAAAGCCTCTACTCTACTATATTTTAAATATAATTATTCTAATTGGCTCCTTAATACAAATTATGAATAAATAAAGATAAAGTGTGTCTCCTTGTCTCAACCTTTCGGTTTCATTAAGAGTCAAAGTGGATTATTCTTTTGTTTAAACCTATAACAAATTAATTTATTAATATCACCAAATATAAAACTATTAGAAGTAACATATTTTATTACCATTATAAATTATGAGTTAGAACCTCATTTGGTTCAATACTCTCCTTTTTTGGAAATTAATAGTTTGTTTTAGAGGGCTTAAACTTTTATTATCATACTTTTTAGAAAATTTTTATTTAAAAATTTTCCTAAATCATGTTATTTTATGGCTTCATATTAGTGTATTAGTATTATGTTCTTAAGTGTACAAACAAAGTCTTAGGTACATTAATTTTGTACGTATTGTTATTATACATATTGCTTTATTAGTTATTTTGGTGCATGACCGTATAAAATTCAAGACATTTTGATTTTTTTAAAATATTGATTAAACATAAAAGGACTTAAAATAAAATAATAAATGTTACTACTAACCTCTTCTTCCATCTTCTCCTTTTACCATCTTCTTCTAGTTCCATATTTTTTTTCCTTAACAATGAAATTGTTTGATATTTTTCAAAATAAAAACAAACAATATCTAACTTAAAAGCAATTTAAAAGTTAATTATATCATGATTTTTTTATTTTTTAGAAGCTTCATTCTTCTAATAATATTTCTTTTTTTTTGAAAAAGTTTATACGTAAAATTTGAAAAATATAGTCATTAAAAAAATTACATCCTTTTATTTAGGATTGAGCAATATACACATTGAAATCTTCTCTCATGATTCAAATATATCCTTGAGACATTAACAATGGCATCAACATCGAACTTGCATAACCACTTCATTTTATATCTTACCTAGATAATTTGAACACGGATTTGAAAATAAGAAGAACTCCAAAAAATTGGTCATTAAAATGTTAGTAAGATCCTACTTTTATTTTCCCTAAAATTCAAAATTTGGAGAGATAAAGGACCATATGTGAGCTTAATAAGATCTTACTTTTATTTTCCCTAAAATTCAAAATTTGTTGAGTTAGAGAACCATAATTGGAGCTCACATAATGACAAGACAATATGGACCTTATTTACTGACATTTGCTTGTCAAAGTAAATGACACTTGTTTGATATACAATCCACATATTCTCCAAGTCATCTTTTAGATGATATGGAATTTCATATAAACCCTCTCATTAAGAAAATTAACGGAAGGGACTAGAATAGAAAAAGTTAATGATGTTGGAGGACTCAAATAAAAATTTTAATATATGACTATAACAGAAGGACAAAAAATATTGTAATCCCTTTTTATTTTATTAATATTAAATATTAAATAAGATATAGTCCTGATATATTAGATAGTAGAAAATGGTGTCTAAATTGAGTAACAAAAATTGGAAAGGAGTTTTCTAGACACGATTTTTTATTGATTTATAGTTACTGTCATATTTATTAGTAGGAAGAATTTATTATTTTATATCTTCAAATTTTATTAAAGGTAAAGCATTTCAAATATTCTAGTATGAGTAAAGTATCAAATATATCTTAATTTTTATTTTGTAACATTACATATTGAAATAACAGTTGGAATATCACCTACAGACAAACAACTCAAAAACACTACATAAGAATAGCCAAATATAATGCTCTGTTATAAATTTAAAATACTGTGAATGTCCATAAAATTACGAAGCAATTAAGAAGTTAATTAAGTTCCAGAATAACACAAAAACAAGGAAGAGAATTAGAACAACAAAACACAACAAAGGAGGGAAAGATGGATTAGAACCAAGAGAGAAAAAAACATATAAAATTCTTCACACCCATTTGGTTCCATGATCTATTTATATATATGACTTGTATGGGCCCACTCGTTCCCTGAGATGCCAGGGCACTTTTCTTGCATGAATGCTACACCTCATCACTTCACAATGCAGCTCACTACTTTTGGGATCATGCGCCACTTGTCTAAAGTCCTCATTGTCAATATTCAGTGCCACTTGTGATATTTTAATCCCACCAATTTCCTTTAACATAACATTTCCTTTCCCATCAAAATTGACCTTGTCCTTAAAGTTAAGCTCAGGGTACTACTGTTGAAGAGCCGAAAAAGACTCCCAAGTAGGTTCTATGAGTCTTGCCCAATAGAATTGCAACTGAATAACCCATTCATCGTTGATCTTAACTTGTCAGACATTCAAAATGGTAAGAGGTCGAATCAATGGTCCTCAGAATTCGTAACCAACAGTAAAGGAATGTATTATGCTTGAGGATCACCTTCACAATGTTTAAGCAAAGAGACATGGAAGACCGAACGTAATTTGGCCTTTGATGGTAACTCCAATCTATATGCAATAGATCCCACGAGTTCACGTATCTTAAAGGAACCAACAAAACTTCATTCCTAACTTCTACTTCCTTTGAAGTCTCAAAGATAATTGTCAATAAGGTTGCAGTTTTACAAAAACAAAATCACCAACCTCAAAATGAATTTCAGTTTTATTCAAATTAACGAACTTCTCTATCCGAGCTTGAGCCTTCTGTAGGTTAGTCCTAAGTGTAGCAAGTAAGCAACCTCTAGTAGCTAAATGTTGCTAAACTTCAAAGGGAGTATCATCCTAATAAGAACATGGAATAATTGATAGGGGATCTTTACCATATATCACCTTAAAAGGAGTCATTCTAATAGCTGT
The DNA here is from genome assembly GCA_027478595.1 of Erythroxylum anguifugum. Taxonomy (NCBI): domain Eukaryota; kingdom Viridiplantae; phylum Streptophyta; class Magnoliopsida; order Malpighiales; family Erythroxylaceae; genus Erythroxylum; species Erythroxylum anguifugum. The sequence goes on from JANIPN010000003.1 coordinate 28,571,600, forward strand.
TTGGAAAGAATTATTATACCAAAATTTAACCCAAGGTAAATAATTAAGCCACAAGTGAGGATTTTCAGCCGCAAACCATCTCAATTACATTTCTAAACATTTATTCAAAGCCTCAGATTGCTTATCAAATTGTGGATGGTAAGAAGAGCTCATATTAAGAGATATCCCTTGTAATTTAAATAAACACTTCCAAAACTGATGTGTAAAAACCATCTTATCTCTATAAGACATAATAGAATGAGGAACACCATGCAACTTTACAACATGATGAAAAAAAATGATTTTATCACTTATTGAGAAGTTTAATTAGATTTCGAAGAGGCAAAATAAGCAAATTTAAACAAACAATCAATAACCACCATAATGACTGTGTAACCCTTCAAATTCGGTAAAGCAGTTATAAGATCCATAGCAACATCTTCTCATACGTAGTTTGGAATTGGAAGTGGACTAAGTAACCTAACTGGATGTAATTGAGAGGAATGAGCTCATTAGCAAACTTGACAAAGCCTTACAAAAGTTTGAATATCATACCATATATGCTTTTAATAAAAGTAGGTAACAATCTGATCATGAGTATAGATTACTCCTTTGTTTCCACTAAGTGGAGAGCTGTGAAATTCTAATAATATACTTTGAATGATGTTTCAAGACTAATTTGGAATTAATAGATGATTTTTCCACCAAAGCAACCCTTATTTTAACTGATAATGAGGATATGAGGGTGGGTTCATCTAATAATGTTGTATTATCTATTACAGCTGTGGATCCTGAGCTATCTTGGCCTTAGTCTCATCAAGAATAGTAGCATCTGGTATAGTAACAGCCATATGGAATCTGCAGGAAAGAATATCAATAGCCTTATTTGAATTTCCAGGTTTGTATTCAATGGTGTATGAATACCCCCAACAACTTAGGCAACCATGGTTCTTGTTCTAGGGTTTGAATAACTTATTGATTGAGGTTCTTTAGGCTATGGTGATCTATCCAGATGATGAAATGATGATCAAATAAATAATGCCAAAATTTCGACACTGCTTCAAAAATAACATATAACTCTTTAACATGTACAGATTGCTACTACATTTGAGGTGAAAGTTTCTTAGGGAAATATGCTATTGGTTTTCCATCTTGAGACAAGACAACACCAATACCTGATCCTGATGCATCTGTTTCCAGCACGAAAGGCTTTTCAAAGTTGGGTAGTGATAACGCAAGGACCTCGGTTAAGACTTGTTTCAGCTGATCAAAAGTACACTGAGCTCTTTCATTCCCTGAAAAACCATCTTTTTGTAGCAAGTCAGTCATTGTACTTGCTATAGATAATTATTTCTTGATAAAGCAGTGATAATACCTTGTTAACCCTAAAAATGTTCTAACTTATGTGACCGACGATGGGTTAGGCCACTCTTTAACAGCCTATACTTTCCCTGGATCTACCTCTATGCCCTAACTAGAAACAATGTGGCCAAGATACTCAATTTTGGTCCTTTTAAAAATACATTTAGAAAGTTTAGCATACAGACAATGTTGCTATAAATAAGTTAACACCCTTTCTAAGTGATCTAAATGAAGAATCCAGCTAGGGCTATAAACCAATATGTCATCGAAAAATACCAAAGCAAATTTTCGCAGGAAGTGCTTAAAAATGTTGGGACCCGATTCTAGAACTGGACCCCAACCGGAAAAACTAAAGATCAAAGCCCAACGAATAACAAAGGAAAATTAAGGCGGAAAGCCAAAAGCGGAATCGGAAACCGAAAACAAAATGCGGAAGTGAAAGGAAACGAAAACTCGGAATCACAAAATAGACGGAAACCAAAGAAAATCGAATTAGCTTGGAATCAAGGCAACCAAACGGTTCAATCGAACTAAAAAAAATTTTCGACATCCGATACGCGTACCAAAAAAAAACATGCGTTGGAAACCCATAAGACATTTTTTGTCCATTCCTATCCGAAACGGTATAAACCCCCTCTTTTTTTTAAAATTCTTCAATCATCAATCGAAGTGACTTCAATATCCAATTGAAATCATTTACTCTCAAACTCAATTTTATTTGCTTCTTCATATTCATCATCTTTATTCAAAACAAAACAGTTTTTCAATAGGAAAATCATCCAACCCTTAATACACTTAATTCTTCCAATTCATCATTTCTCATCTTTGAAACAAAAACATATATCTCAAACATTACAAACACACCATGTTAAACCAAAATCAATTAGCACTTCTTTATATATCAAACCAACCTATCAAACCAACTCACACAAACGCTTCATTTTTATTTTTTTCTAACAACTTTTAGGCAGCATAACGACTGTATTTTTAAAATCCCAAAACCTGCAAATGATTTCAAACGCACTTCTATATTCACATCCAATCATAACAAACATCATCGGACTTCCTGTCCAGCATTTAAACACAATTCATTCTCATAAATAACCAAAACACTTCAATAATTCTCAAACATCAGTATCATCGGACCTCTTGTCCGGAACCCATATCACATTCAATCGCATTCATCCATATCCAAGTCACATTCATATCTCAAATCGATACACAAATTCATAATTCATGCACATCATGAAATAGATGCTTCCAAAATATTAATGGCATTTTCAAGCCATAATACATCACCGATACAAAAATCCGAATATACAAAGATATAC
>JANIPN010000003.1:28626348-28643520 GCA_027478595.1 Erythroxylum anguifugum
TTTCGTGTTTCTAAAATCAATCATTCTCATTTCAATTGTTTTCATTATTATTATTATTATTATTTTATTTTTATTTTCGATTTCGCACAAATAAATAATTACTTCACTGGTCTCTGTGATTCGACCCTATTCACCACTTTACTCGTTTAAGTGCTTTAGAGTAGGAATTTATTTTTGCTGGTTTGACACGCCACCACATTTTGCACCTCTAAAGGTATATAAGGCTTTGTATGGTGATTTTGGAATATCGATTTCAATATATAAAAGAGACAAACTTAATTTAGGTTTGCAATTTGAATTCTTAGTCATTATGTAAGTGAAATTAGCTGTAAAAGGAATTGAAACACATTTAAATTCATTCATTGAAAAAAAGAAATAGATCTAAACACAAAAGATGAAATAATTAGGTATTTGTTTGACACAACTTGAAGTTTCGAAAAAAATGTTATTATCATTATTAAGTTGATTATAATTTCTTAATAATTTAGTTTTATTTGTTTATAGGACTCCTAATAGAATAAGCAGTTCTATATATCTAATTTGTCTTGATTATATTAATCCTTTTAAGGATTAAGTTTTTAAATAACCAAATTTTATAGATGAGAGTGACTTTTGAGGAACCAAACTTATAGATGAGAGTGACTTAAAAGTTAATCTTAGATGAGAAAGTGTTAACATGATATTTGATGCAATAAGATTGAATAGTGGAGATGATGAGACTCTCTTAATGATGAAGACTTCATATCAAATCGTTTATACAATATATTGAATAACTATTTTACAATTTTGTAAAATTTAGGAATTATTTTATAATTTTAAAAATTATCTGAAATGATACCCAATGTTAATTGGTATTGATAAGATATGTAATATTTGCTTAATGGTAGGTGCCTAAATTATCAACCTTAAACCAAAACTTGATGACAAAAATTAAAATGTGAAATGTAAATCTTCATTCCTAATGATTCTAAAATTCTTGAAGGTCAAGAACTTCCCAACTACTTGATATTATTCATTTCAATGTCAAGAGGGTATAGTAAAGGGAAAAAGGGTCAAACTTTAGGGAAGACAACAAATCTTGACCAATACAGAAAATAACCCTATAACTATAAGGCCCTTTATGCCTCTTCAAAGCTGCATTTTGCATAGAAGGCACAGTTCTTGAGACCAGAAATAGATCCAATTTATCATTTGTATAACAATTTGATAGATGCATAATAACCATATTTATACCATATATCTTATGTATTTTTGCTTGATATTTTATATTTTTATTGTATATTTGGTACTTAATTTGCTCCAAGTTTATAGGTTATAATTGTTTTTATGAATCAAAAAGAGAGGAATTTAGATGAAAACGTGGCATAAAGCGAAGATTTGAAGAAAAGAAGGGACACATGACCGTACTTTAGCTCGTAAACTCCTCTTAGTCCAAGCAGAATCACAAATTTTGGGTATTTTAGGTTATATATGATCTAGTGCACAATCGTATATCAAATTGTACATCACCTAGAATCTTAAAAATTACTATAAAAGACGTGTTTAGAGGTAAAAGAGAATAGCAGACATTTGGAGGTAATTACAAAGGCTGAGATTGGTTAGAAGGAGCAATTTTGATTCAGAAAAGTGAAAAACACGAAGAAATCATCGAAAGATCCATCGAAATATAAGATCAAATCTCTACCTTACAAGAATATTCCATACGAGACAAACAGGGACATTTAAAATTATGAACCCATTGTTTTCAATTCATTTTTCTTTCTGTTTAAGTTTGATTTCGTGTTCTACCATATGTAGCTAAATTATTTTAGTGTCTAAGTTAGATTAACCCTAGTTTTGTTCAATAACATGTTTTGATTCTTTTATTAATGCAATTGTTTTGATTGATATATTATAATTCAATTACGTGTTTATGGAGCCATAATATTAATGCATAATCCGATTTCATAACATACAGATTGAAAAATCCTATATGTGAATAAATCTACTATAATTGGTAGGAGTTGATTGCAACCTTGAAGATGCGATGACATAAATCTCCTAGATTTAGGGTTAAACCTAATAGCGAGATTCATAAATCAATAAAACAATTATATAACTTTAACTACAATAATTCGGTGGATACCCTTAGGATTAATTGTTATTATACTCAAGAGTGAGCTATTAGCATAGCATAGGAATTTTCACAGTCCAATGAATCAATAAGACAATTGCATAATCAAAGATCAATCAGTTAAAGGTATGTAGGGGATTCGAAACCTAGAAACTAATTCTCAATATCGGTAATTTCCTAAGTGATTTCTTAATTTTATGTTCATCTTACTGCCTTTTTTTGGCTTAAGTTTTAATATCTTTAATACAAAATCAAAATCAAATTCTTAAATTAGATAATCGGACAACAATAACTACTAGTATTCATCATCTTTGTAGATTCGACCCGTACTTTCCAGTACTAGCTATAACTACATTGTGCACTTGCGATTATTTCATAATTGACACACTTAGAAAAATTCAATCAAGATTTTGGTCTCATAGACGGGTTGATATTAGGAACATCTTAATGCTATTATTCTAGTCATTTTTTTATTTTGTTTTTATTGTATCTTATTATATTTCTGGCTTATTCATTTAATTATCTTTTAAACTTCTCTACATTTACAGTGTATTAGTGTTTTATTTTAGGAATTGAGATCTAACTTCATAGCCATAACTCACAATGGATAGACAGAGTGGACAGTACTTTTATAAGAGCCAGAATACATCTTCACAATCTGTAACATCACCATATGGGAGAGAGAGGTTTCCTCACATATTTTCAAAGGCTCAACTAGTGTTTATATCGTGTTGCAACATTTGTGGGAGTACTTATTACAATCATGAATGTCGGACACTAACCTATATGTGGGAGCAACCGAGCATGTACAGTCAACCTCAAGGTGCATCATACGAGAATAGCTACAATTCAGAGTGGAGCAACTCTTACATTTGTGGATGGAATGATTATGCTTCAACTGAATATTTACAATATTAAGCATCTTAAGTTAAGGAGCCAACTCTGGAAGAAATGATGGCCACAACTCACAATGGATGGATGGAGTGGACAGTACTTTTATGGGAGCCAGAATATGTCTTCACAATTTACAACATCACCATATAGGAGAGAGAGGTTTCTTCACATATTTTCAGAGGCTCAACTGGTGTCTATATCGTGTTGCGACATTTGTAGGAGTACTTATTACAATCATGAATGTCAGACACCAACCCATATGTGGGAGCGACCGAGCATAAACAGTTAACCTCAAAGTGCATCATACGAGAATAACTACAATTCAGAATGAAGCAACTCTTACACTTGTGGATGAAAAGATTATGCTCCAACTGAATATTTACAACATTAAGCATCTTAAGTTAAGGAGTTAACTCTGGAAGAAATGACGGCCACAACTCACGATGGATGGATGGAGTGGACAGTACTATTATGGGGGTCAGAATATGTCTTCATAATTTGTACATCACTATATGGGAGAGAGAGATTTTCTCACATATTTTCAGAGGCTCAACTGTTGTCTATACCGTGTTGCGACATTTGTGGGATTTATTACAATCATGAACGTTGGACACCAACCTATACGTGGGAGCAATCGAGCATATACAGTCAACATCAAGGTGCATCATACAAGAATAACTACAATTCAAAATGGAGCAACTCTTACACTTGTGGATGAAATGAGTATGCTCCAACTGAATATTTACAGTATTAAGCATCTCAAGTTAAGGAGCCAACTCTGGAAGAAATGATGGCCACAACTCACAATGGATGGATGGAGTGGACAATACTTTTATAGGAGCTATAATATGTCTTCACAATCTGTAACATCACCATATGGGAGAGAGAGGTTTCCTCACATATTTTCAGAGGCTTAACTTATGTCTATACCGTGTTGAGACATTTTTGGGAGTACTTATTACAATCACGAATGTCGGACACCAACTTATATATGGGAGCAATCAAGCATATACAGTCAACCTGAAGGTGCATCATACGAGAATAGCTACAATTCAAAATGGAGCAACTCTTATACTTGTGGATGAAATGATTATGTTCTAACTGAATATCTACAGCATTAAGCATCTCAAGTTAAGGAGCTAACTCTGGGAGAAATGATGGCCGATTTTATTCTGTAATCAATCATGAGACATTAGGAAACAAAGGCTCATATATAAAATATGGTGAATCATATCGACCAACTGGCGGAGATAATAGCTAATGAGATGCAAGGGAGTTTGACTATTTTTATTGAAACTGATCCTAAAGAATTTAGAATGGCAATAACCCTTAGAAGTGAAAAATAGCTCCCAAAAGAAGAAGGAAAGGAAGAGATTATTTCAGATAAATTAATGGAACTCCTTGTCAAAATGAAAGCTAACCGACATGAATTCAAGAGTGAAGAAAAGACAAGGGTTGGCTTCATAAATGGAGTGACATTCCAAGAAGAGCTTCAAGAAGAAGAAGACGTCTCCATCCAAGAAGAGGAAGAAAAGGAGTGGCAGTAGATAATAGAAGATGATAAACCAGAAACCTCTATCTAGGAAGAAGAAGAAGAAGAAAAAAAGTAGATAGAGATAATTGAGGAAGAACTGGCGGAGGAACTAAATAAGGAAACTACTAGTGAAGCGTTAGTAGTAACCTTAAGTACAGAAGAGAAACTGACTATTCAGGGAGTTTTGTTATTCCCTTTTTTATTAATAAATCATCATTAAAAAGGGAATTAATGCATGTGATTGGATTTATTAATTTTATAAATCATGTCCTTCTGATTATCTTGTAGCAGGTGACTTACTTACAAGCTACTTATTTGCAGACAAAAATGTGGAAGCAAGCCACTGATTATAGACCTAAGATGATAAATAAACGTGCAACTTATAATTAATGAACTAACGACTTAACAAGTGCTATATGAGAAGCAACCCATGAATTAGGGTAGATTTTATTTTATTGTCATGCTTTTTAGTTATTTTCATTATTGTTATTGTTATTTTTATTTTTATTTTCTTTTATCTTTTATCTTTTTATCTCTTTTTCTTTATGTTTTGCAAAGATGTTAATCTTATATTTGGTGGATCAAAATTAGAAATTCATCTTACTCAAGAAAGTGCTAACTTAACCCTCTCACTAATTTTTAAATGATTATATTGTGTAGAATAGGGACAATGTACAACTTTAAGTGTGAGGAAGGGGTTAATGATTTTTAATGATGATTTCTTTTAACTTATTATAATCTAGATTATAAAATTTTAGGAACTAATATCTTGACTTAATTGAAATTTGTCCATAAATGTTGTATTTCAGTATTGAATATTGATTGAATTGGTATGCAAAAAGGATGATAGTTAAAATATAATTACTTTTCTAAGCTATATTTTGAGTATTCATTGATACAATCAAATTAAATGAAATTGCATATTATTTAAACATATAACCCCATCTTTTTCATGGGCTTTTTTAGCCTAAAAATGAAATTTTTTTAAAAAATTTAAGCTCATATGTGTTATCATGTAGAGTAGCATGATTCTAGAGCTTACTTTTATTATACATATCGAGATCATGTTTGTTAAATTAGCATTGATATGATGAAGACACTTAGATTTAACAATTTGTTTAAGCATATTTCTTTGATATTACCACACCCATAAAATTATCTTTTAGGAATAAACAAGTTGAGTCTTAGCCTTTTTCATTGTTATTATAACCGCATATTAACCTTTTCCTACTTTTCTTTGAAGACCTTTTATTATTTAAAACCTTGAAAGTTATTCAGGTTCTTTAATTGTTTAAGACTTGAATTATTGAAAGGTCCTATATTTCTTTAATTGTAGTAAAATATGAAAGTTCAAGATTCATTTGTTTTGAAAAAAAAAGAGCATAGAAAAAGAAGAGAAGAAAAGTATCAAGTACCATTGTTTTTATAATGAGTAGACATGTATAAATTGTAAACAAGTTTCTTGTAAATTATTTTAGTAAATTTCCTTCAATTTAACCCTTTTTAATATTCCAACCATACTATACTTAAGCCCCATTACAACTCACTTGAACACCTTTTGATTTTTGTTTCTGGTTTATACATAAGTGATGGAGATGTGATAATATTGTAAGCCTATGGTAAAAGTTATATTATACATTAATTGAGAGTTTTGATACTTTTCACCATAAATACTTGAGCCCATTGAGTGAAATCTTCGTGAGGGTATAAAGGTGTATACTTTTGATTTCAATGCGATTATTGGTGTAATTACAATTAATATTGACTTAGGAAGTTAATTTAAGGATTACTTGACTCTAATTATATATTAATTTAATAATATGATGATTTATAGTATGAATGAGTATATCAAAATTAATAAAGGATAGAAATTGTAAGATTTATAATTTTGATTATGGTTTGCTCATAATTAATCATATCTATATCCCACATTTTATGTATTTTTGCTTGATATTTTATAATTTTATTGTATATTTGGTACTTAATTTGCTCCAAGTGTATTTATAGGTTATAACTGCTTTCATGGATCAAACGGAGAAGAATTTGGATGAAAACGCGACATAAAATGAAGATTTGAAGAAAAAAAGGGATACACGACCATGCATCAGCCTATATACTTCTCTCAAACCGTGCAGAATCATGAATTTTGGGTATTTTGGCTTATACACCATTTAGTACACGGTCCAGTATCAAACAGTGCATCACCCAGAATCTTAAAAATTACTATAAAAGACGCGTTTAGAGGCAAAAGAGAAGAGCAAACATTAAGAGGCAGTTACAAAGGCTTAGATCGTTCAAAAGGGTCAATTTTGATTCAAACAGTTGAAATATCCATCTGAATACAAGATTAAACCTCTACCTTGCAAGAATATTCAATAGGAGACAAACAAGAAGATTTAGAATTATAAACCCATTGTTTTCAATTCGTTTTTTCTTTCTATTTATGTTTGATTTCGTGTTCTATAATGTGTAAGTAAATTCTTTTGGTGCCTAGGTTAGATGATCCCTAGTTTTGCGCAATAACATGTTTTGATTATTTTATTAAAGCAATTCTATATTATGGTCAAATTTAATAGTAAAATTCATAAATTGGTAAAGCAATTCTATAAACTTTAACCTAAGTAATTTAGTTGACAACTTTAGGATTAGTTGTTATTGGACTCATGAATGAGCTATTAGCATACTATAGAAATTTCCACCATCTAATAAATCAACAAGACTGTTTGCATAATAAAAGATCAATCAATTAAAGGTACTTAGTGGGATTTGAAACCTAGACATTAATTCTCGACATCGGTAATTTCCTAGGTGCTTTATTAATTCTCAGTTCAATCTTGTTGCCTGTTTTAATTTATCTGCTTAAATTTTAATTTCTTGAATTAAAAATCAAAATCAAATTCTAAAATTAGATAATAGGACAAAGGTAACTACTAATATTTATTGTCCTCGTAGGATCAACTCTTATTTGTCCGTATTATCTATAGCTACGCCGTATTCTTGCGGTTATTACATAATTGAGACACTTAGAAAAAGTCAATCACACTTCCACGTCAGAGAGGGACTAATAGCAACAATTGGTCTCGGAGGATTATGTTTAAAAGGTTGCTAGCGGATGTGTAGTATAGACAAAATAGGGGAAAGGAGTGTTTTAAGCAAATTAGGTGCAGTTTCTTGAGGCTGCCCAGATGACAATGTTAGGATTACTTTCGACTGTACACATATTGCTAGAAAAACAAAAGGAAATAAGTGAATGTGTTAAGACATCTTAAAATGAAAGGAAACTTCTCTCTAAGCCTTTTCGGGTCTCTTCATAAAGCAAACCAGGAGATCCGTGATTCTTTAAAGATCAAAGCTAAAAAAACTATCCCATTTTCAGTTGGAAGCTGTAGCTCTTCATTTGCTTCTTAAAACTGTGCTCATTTCAGTCAACTTGGAAGTTCATAATGACATGAAAAAACTCAAGCAAAGGGTTGCAATATCCAAAAACAATCATATCGCTTCTAAGGAAGATTAACAATAAAAAAAATATAGGACTGGTGAAGTAATATATCCAATAGAAAAACTTACTGAAACTATCAAAACAACCTCCTAGAGAGCAAAAAAGAATGCTTCTAACATTGTCACGAGCAATAATCCATGAGGAACTTCTGTTAAGCATCCTTGAATCTGAAGGAACCAAAAACTTTCACCAACCTGTCTATGCATTTAAGCATCAGATAGCATCTTCAATGATAACCATGAACAAACAGTTCCCAGTTAAGAGATCGGACTCAACTACTTGCCGTAACTCTACAATTACTGTGAACAAAAAGTTCCCATTTAAGAGATTAGATTCAACAACTTGCAGTAATTCTAGAATTACCATGGAACAAACCCGTTTACCTCTTCCAACACAGGAGCGGGAGGAAGGTTAAGATCAATTAGGCCTGTCATTGGTAGTTCTGGGGCGTCTGTCTTGATCACAAGTGTGCTGTCATCAGCACTTCCAACAAAATGGGACCTCTTGTGGCCACCCAAAGCTTGACCTGATCGGAAAACCTTCAAGCAGAAAGGGCATTCATGCATCTTGCCCTTTTTTGACACCAATCTTTTGTTTGCATTGCGAGATAAGTTCTGCTGAATTGGTTTCTTCCCATTGAAAGATTCCACTATCTTACCATTATTAGGAAGTGGACTTGGAACATAATCCGTGTCAATGCTGTTCTCGCCACTTTCATATACAGAGTCAGTGTAGCCATCGATGGTTTCATTATTGAATCTGTTTTCCCCAATTGGAGTGCCTTTCGCAACCTTTTTTGCATCGTTTCTATGAAATTCAGGATCATGAGAATTATGTTTGCTTCTCTTTCGTGAATCATACTTAACCGATGCTCTATCTGTTTGATCATACCTATCTTCTTCAATTGAAGCTCTACCGGAGTGAGTTTTGACACGTCTAAACCTACTCAATCTCTTCCGTAATTCAGTATCAGACTCTCCATCAGATCCAGACCCAAATACCCCTTTATGTTTCTTTGGTTCGACTTTCCTCATAAACAAATCTACAGAAACTTCTGATTCAACCCCTGTTGGCCCGTTGTTAAAGTAGCCAGAATCAGAATTCTCAGAGACATGATACTCTCTAGACTTCACCTCCGTTTCCTTTGCTTTGTTCACATACAAAATCTCATTCCCATTGAACACGCATTTAACACCATTCTTCAGACTAATTTTCATTTCATCATATGAAGATTTATCCTCAAAAACCAAAGAATTATTGTCAGAAGATTCTGCAGTGGAACTAAATCCCCCTTTGAAACCAGAGTCCCTAGACAACATCATCAAGCACATAGCCAACTCTTCTTGTTCTTGCTCATTATCAGAAACAAAAGACAGAGAACCATTTTCCGGAGACAACGAAGAAGAGTTGGCACCAATGATCTTGTACCTCATTCTCTCGAATCCGCTTCGTTTACTTGGAGCTGAGGCCTCGATATCTGACTGGCTATCGGCAATCAAGTCTTTGAGCTTCTCACCGGTCCCTGAGTGATCATCATAGCTGTTGTTGATGTTGTTCTTGGAGTGGCATGCCATGTGCCCACAGAGAGCTTTCAGTGACTGGAAACCTTTACCACATTCTTTGCAAACCTTTTCTGGCGAAAGACCGGACTTGCTTGAATCAACCATGTACCATTTAGTTTTCTTTGGGTTCTCTCTAAGACGATAACCAGATTGAACAATAGCAGCAGCTCCAAACCCAGAATCTCTCTTTTCGTTGCCAGCAAAAGACTTGCTCATGTTGAGGTTAGCTTCCGCCTCTACGTCGTTTGAGCTCCCGTTTAAATGAATCCTGATATGACCACCCAAGGACTTACCACAGCGAAATTTTTTATTGCAAAACTTGCAAACAAATTTCTTCTTCTGATTTGCTTCCATCGCTTGATCTAATTTGCCCAAACAATCTGTCCAATAACGAAAAAGATTGTATCTCTTTATATTATCTCACCTCAAAACCTTGCTATACGATCCATTGAAGACTGAAAGTTGAGAAAAGCGAGAGAAAGACACCAGAATCAACAACATAAAATCGAAATCTAGAACGAGACGGAGATGAAACAGTTCAAAAAGTTTAATACTTTATCAGAGTGGGATTAGTTGAGAGAAGGAAGAGCATTAAGCGGATGTGACAGTTATTGTGAAGTACAGGATCAGGCACTTAGACCCACCAAAAGAGCAGCTCTTCAAATCCCATCCCAAGTACACACATTACGTTAGCCCTCTCTAAAGAGCTTGAAACCACCAAAATAACGGAGAGAAGGAAAAATCAAAAGTTTTTGAAGGAGATGGGTCGCTAACGATGGCGATGAACAGGCCTCTATAAAAGAACAATCAAAGCACAAATATGACTAGTTCTCTCTCTAGAAGACACCACACTCTCTCTCTCTCACTCTCTCCTCTGTTTTGTGGCCTATCATGAGGGGGAGGAGAATTTCATGCACGGAAGTAAAAATATTAAAATGACACGTATACTTTAATGTTGATCGGACGGCCAGGATTTAACGAGGATCCCGAAAAATATGTATTTGGTAGATATTACGTTAGAAGTTTTGCAACTTCCCAACTATGCCTTATTTTGTCTCAATCTCAAACGCATAATGATATATAATTATATATACACACACAATTCCTTGACCTCTTTTTAATTTTACAGGATGCAATCTACTCTACTGAATCTACCAATATCAAGGCATGTATAGACAGCACTTTGATATTTTCATACCATACATGGGATGTTTGAGACATTTTTTAAGCAATATTTAGGTTTAGCCCAAGGAGAAAAAGAAAGGATCGTTTCATTCAACAGTCGTGACTCGTGCCACGTCCAAATGAAAGTTCAATGATCATATGGGCGGCCTTTTTAGTCACAAGAGAGCTGTGGACATAATATAGTCATTCTGGATGCCTGTAAGTTGGAATTTCATAATCACCAGATTAGCTTTGATATGGTCAACCCAGTTTTGTAGTTATGTTGTTGTCCAATGCTCCATACCATTTTCCTTCTTTTATTTCCCTCCCGTCTTTTACTTTTTCGTTTCAAAGTTCCATATTTATTGAAAATTTAAACCTCCATGTCCCTAACTTCAATGCATCTGGTGTTATACCATCCTTACTTGCATACGAATTTAAACCAATGTTATAGGTCTCTCTACTGCACTTTTTCAGATCTAATTCATTTAGCACCATACCATCTTAATCCAGTTAAAGACAAGAAGTTTATCAAAAATAAGATAAGGGGAATTTCGGATTTGTGGAATCATAATTAGAAGTAAGTTAAATTATCGGTTCAGTTGTGATTATCTATTTTCACAAAATTGAACTCATAGAATTCTGTTATATAAAAAGGATAGAACTGAAAAAAAACATCTCAAATTCCGATACTTGCTAAATGTTACGCTCTACTTCCAATCCAAATTTATTCGTATTAGGATTCTGCATGAGATTCAAACTTTAACAAACTTCTAGCAGTTACCCCTCAGTGCACAGGTTTTCAGGATATTTTATCCTCCAACATTTCTTTCCCCTCTTCTTGCGAGTTTCCTTCAGTATATGGTTATACAGAACTCAATGCTTGGGACATGATGATCAAGGACGGTAGAGTTGACATGATGATCAAAGACTGTAGAGTTGATCTTATTTAGGGTTGGAACTTAGCCAAGATAAACGGCGGAAAAGAAAGAGAAAACGATACCTGAACATGCAAGACTGTTACATCCACAACGAATGTCCATAAATAAGAACAAGTTGCCAAAATTCCCTCTTATCTTTTTCTTTTTCTACTTGCCAATTTTTGGCTAACCCTAATTCCACATGTATTCCCCACTTACCAAATTCCTAGGACCATGGAAATGTTGCATCGTGTTCACAGCTGGGATGTGCAAGACCTATCAGGGTGACACACTAGTTGATACCATCATCATTATTTTCCTTACCGCTAGCCCCTTGTCCGAAAATTTCTTCAATGATGTTGCATGTCGGCTGAAGATCCACACCTTTAATAGGACTTGTGAAACAAGCATCCCAAACCTTGGCATCACAGGGATCAAGAAAGTACACCTGATCCACCCCACTACCACACCGGTCCAATTTACTAGACAAGAACTTGTCATGATCCCTGTCAACCGCCAGAGTCAACCGGACCACTAGAGTTTAACTTATCAGCCTGGAATTCAAAAGATATGCACGAGTCATCTTGAATAGTGAAATCCTCACCAAAATAACCCGTACTCTTGTCAACATGCTTATAATCCGCTTCAAGTTGGCTTACATCTATTGACTTCACGCCCAGTGCTTCTGAGGCATAATCAATACCTGAATCTTCTCCCGTGGCATTTCCACTACCATCCTCCATATCGAGGTTGACATCACAATCATCATCATCACCGTCACTATCACTGTCATCAATATCATTGTCTTCGGCAAATTTCTCATCTACCTGGCCTGCCTGATCATATTGATAAAGTGACTCAATAACAAAGTCTTCATCTTCTTCAGAAACTGGAACTATATTGGAGTATCTATTTATTTTGTGCAATTCATCATCGTCACTGTCAATGTCCATCAAGTTCGATCTGTTCTGAGCAGCACGTCTTCGAAGGATAAAAACATTGAAATAATAGCTCACGACATCCTTTGTGGTTCGAATGGGAAGCAATCGTAACAAGTGTTTCCAAAAGTTCTGGCCCTTGGAAATGGGATACAAGTAGACAACTGAACGGAAAACACATTCTTCCTCCCCAGTCCATCTACATGTCACCACCTCTCCCATGTCATAAAACCCCAACTTGTCAAAATTTTCTTGTCCAAGTTGTTCTAATAGTTTCTCACGTGCTTCCTTTATGTGCTGCTGGACACATCTTATAGAACCCTCATCCAAGCAGTTACAATCTATTTGGCCACATACAATATCATTAGTGTAATGCAAATATGAGTTTGCGTCTGGCATTGGAATGATACAAGTACCCATCCGCTTGTCCTCACCAATGCCCTCTTTTTGGCTGTTCCACAATGGAATGGTAGCTTGATGATTTGGCCCCAAAGGCACTTGTTTCCTAAAAAAGTGTTCAAAGTGGGAAGATTTGCCAGTGTCAAAAGGGAGAATCCTATGCCTTACAAGATCACAATCAAAATGTCCTGAGGGAAGAGAAGAGGATGCTGCAAAGCTAGATCTAACATTTTCATGATGACAACTGTTAGTAACAGATGAACAGGGACCGGTGACCTCAAAATTAATTACTGAACACGGCATTTCATTGACCCCATATTCAAATTCATGCCGTTGAAATTTAGGAAGGTTGTCTCCATGGTCACCTAGTTTGTTAACCAAATCAAATCAGAAAATTAATTTTCAATAGAAAAAGAAAAAAAAAGAAATGGCAAAAAAGACACAACCTACTTGTCCTCACCTGAAACATTAGGTTTATGTGGAACATGAGCATATGGAACTTGTTCTGAAGATTGGGCCAACTTATTGCTACACTCCAGAGGTCTTGCCTGCTTAAAAGGAAATTCCTGGAAAGCTAGACCTTTAAATGGTCGCTTATAACCCATTTCACCTAAATAAAAAGGAGAAACTGGACCCTAAGGTCGAAACATAATATTGCCCCCAAAGTTAAATGAAAGAAATTTACTCACGAATTGATGCAAATAAACAATTGAATTGTCACTCATAAATATACGTTAAATCTATAACAAATATGATACGATTATAGTAGAAATTTACGATTAATAAGCATATACCTTTTGAGCTCGTCTAATTGAAACTTCAAAACTTGATTGGAAGGATACTAAATATCAAGGCACAAAAGACGAAACATAGATTTGACAAGGTTTTATGGTGCAACCACACAAACCCCCATATTAATTTGTCAAATTGAGAAGTCCCAAATTTTGAAACAAAACCCTAACCCTAGATTTCGAATTGATGCACAAAATTTCAAATTTACAGGCCCAAAAAAGAAGATTTCTTGAGGCGGGAAATATTGAAGCAAAACCCCAAACTTGTTTACAGATTCAAAGAAGTTATTAACGCATCACAACTTCGAATCGACACGTGAAACAAGACTTAGAAAATATTCACAATTAGGTCGAAAATTGAGATGTAAATTTACAGTGCGGAAAGGGATTGAAAGCCCATGAAGGATAGAGGGGCAAAAAAATGCTTAACGGAATCGAAACCCTAACCCTAGAAACGCGACGAATCAACGGCTGCGACCAGAAGGGGTACGGAAGCGAAGAGGGGAACGTGAATAAAACGAATCAGGAGTCGAATAGGAGAAAAGAGAAGGGAATTGAGAGATCGATTTCTGGTTGGAATAGGGGGACGGTGACGGTGAAAGACGAATTTGGGTTCGTAGGTTTTTGTACACGACGAAGCGGTTCGATAGAGATCAGCCGGGTGATTGTTTTATAAGCTAAACCGGCCCAGTCTCAGGAAATTACCTTTAAGCCCTCAAATACAAAAGCTATAATGACTAAAAAACTCAAACCGATTAACTAGTTCAACCTTAAAAACCTTGAATCATTCTAAGTAACAATTCAGTCTACCTGAATAAATCTTATTATTAAAAATTAATTTACTAATTAACCTACCAATTTTTATAAACTAACTATCTTTTGTATATCATAATAAACTAGTTAATTTTCATCTGAGCGTCTCATTCTACAACTAAACTTCAATCCTTTCAACATAGAAAGATAGTCTCCTTCTTGAATCTTATTTTAAATTTGTTAATTTTGTTCAAGCTCATTTATGATTGTGTAACATTTGTTAAATTTTTAAACCTTTAAATTTTGTATATTATTGGTTTAATTTTTGATCCGATTTTGCACCATTGATTAAAACTTATTCTAATTGGGATAATATATTTTTGGTAATGCCCTTCCTTGATTCGGTAACGTCATTAATAATAATGATTATAATGAAAAGTACAACAAAAACAGCATTACTACTACCAATAATAAAATAACTACTCAACAAATAGTGACAGTAATTATGGGTTGAGTACAAAGTTTTCTTATTTATAAGATTTTATATTTACATGAAGTTCTAGGTCAGTAATAATAAAAATGAAGTAATTTTTTAAAATATACTTCTTATTATTTATAGTATATGATATAAAATAATATATCATGATGTAATGTTAGGAAATTAGAGCGGGATCTGATCTCTCATGTAGTGGAATAAATTCGAAACTTTTTTATATTTGATTTCTTGATATTTAAGATCACGAAAATTTCATAAAATAATTAAAAATAAAATATAATAAAATGTAAATCGTAATTTCTACCTTATTCGGAGCTTGATCTTTTTCTTGTTGTTTCCTTCGAATTATTTATAAAATCAGCTCATCTCAACCAGTTTAGCAACACAAGTATTCAACTTTTATTGGTATCCACAGAACGAGTTGAGAGAATTCAACAACTATGACAGAGAAGGTTAGACAAGAAGTGCTAACTCTTTAGAGCTTAAGTCTATTTATATAAATCGTAATTTATACCTTATTTGAAGCTTGATCTTTTTCTTGTCATTTCCTTCGAATTATTTATGAAATCAGCTCATCTCAACCACTTTAGCAATACAAGTGCTCAACTTCTATTGATATCCACAAAATGAGTTGAGAGAACTCAACAACTATTACAAAGAGGGTTAGACAAAAAGTGCTGACTCCTTAGAGCTTAAGTCTATTTATATAAATCGTTATTTATACCTTATTCGAAGCTTGAACTTTGTCTTGTCGTTTCCTTCGAATTATTTATGAAATCAGCTCATCTCAACCACTTTAGCAACACAAGTGTTCAACTTCTATTAGTATCCGCAGAACAAGTTGAGAGAACTCAATAACTATTACAGATGGTTAGACAAGAAGTGCTAACTCCTTAGAGTTTAAGTCCTTTATAATAGGTTTTGAACAGTATAGTAATTTAATTGAAATTAAATTTTAATTTCAATTAAACTTTAATTAGTTGGAGTTTAATACTAGTTATGTCATGTCCATATTATGAGCTGCTTCTTTAGAAAGTAACGCACTACGAATTAAAGTTGAGCTCTAAGAGTTATTCGTTGTGCAATAAAAGTTAGACACTTACCTTCTTCTCTTTCTCACATTAGATGTAACATTTCCTTCTTATGGGATAACAAAACAACTTTCAACATTCTCACTATCATCTTGACAACCAGAAAAAGAACTTTTACTACTAATTTTGTAGTTTAGTCTTAGCCTTATACCTTTATCATATTGATACTCTTCAAATAAAGTTTTCATTTTTCATTTCACATCATGACTATTTTCATATCAGTTTTGATCCCAGTCAAATGCTTATTTAATATGGTGAATCCCCTACATTTCAAATGTTTGTTGCTGTAACATCCCACCCCCAATGGGAATGGTAGAATAGTAATTTGGAAAGGGGTGAGAGTGACTAGGACTGATTTGAACTCTTCATGCATACTTTTATTTGTGAACAGTGAAATTTTGCACATGAAAAACAACTGTACATGCATTCATGACATTTCTCGGTATATGTGCCTAAATGTGATTTTGTTGTGGATAATGGGGTAATTGTGTTTAAAAAATTAATTGGAGTGATTCCTTGTGTGTTTTACATCTTAGGAAAATTTTAGGAATTTTTTTGAAATTTTTTGGGAAAATTTTCCGGACCGAAAATTTGCCAAGTGGCGAACCGGTTGGTTTCCGGTACCGAAAATTTCTGCCCAAGGGCACTGAAATATTGGATAAATCATTTTAGGATGTATTACGTTGAGCCATTGGAATTTGGAGTAGAAATTGAAGTGTAATTGGAGATTAAATAAATGGGTGCTTAAAATCAAGACACATGGCAAGTGACACATGTCATTGCCTAAGGGTGTCTTAGAGTAATAGTTATCTTATTAACATAATTGTTGTAAGTCTTCTACGACGTTCTAAGTTTGAAATCACTTTTAATTGCAAATTCCTCCTCAATCCGTAGGTGCTTCCTTCTCCTTCCTTCGTTGGTTTTTGTTCATCCATCATACAAGATCCTAGGAAATTTTATTGAGATCCTATGAAATGTGGAAACTAATAAGAAAGCATGGGAACTGAAATCATGAATA